>OX941090.1:28612200-28922200 GCA_954870635.1 Arctium minus | reverse complement strand
TAAGTTCGGTAAGCTTCGGTTGGGCCTGAGAAGATTAACAACCGGTTGGAAGCTTTCAACAGCCATCTGGAAAACAAAAACCCTGAAGAATCGGATTTGTCGTCGAATGAATCTTTTAATGACGAAAAAATCTTGTGAAATATCCTGAGATCTATGATACAGATTCCTGAAGTGATCATATAAGAATTCAATATCATCTATGGAAAGGTCAGTGAAGTCTGCCTCTGAAAATTTATACCGCTTGCAGTCTCTTCTTTCAACTTCAAAATCAGGATACTAGATATTCACAAACTTGTTGATTGTGACACTGATGATTCGAACAATCAAGTGTTGAGAAGAAACGGTATTATTCCTTTTGCGCTGACACTTGATAAACATCAAGTACTCATATTGATAGGCATCTGACTCTTTCTCTACTCCAAGGATTGCATAGATGTTAATCGGCCTTCTTCTAGAGACAAAGATGTTTCTCTGTGTGTCTTCTAGAAAGGTTGATCTTTGCCTTGATGCCAAATATCTACATTGCAAATTCCTTTGTCTTTGATGTCTAGATAAAGCTGGTCCTTCTTCTAGAATGGATGGCGGAATTACATGATCAGAAGATGGAACATCAGCTTCTGCTCTTGACGACTGATCAACTTCAAATGATCTTGAAAGAATAGTGGTAGAAGGAGCTGAACTAGCAACAGGAGTAGATGTGACATTAGCTGAATCAGGAATCTCATCATGAGTAGGAAGATCACTGTATAACAAATCTGCTTCTTCTTCATCTTTCGCATCCATGAACATTGAGTCATCTTCTGTATCTGATTTGATAACGATGTCATCACAGTCTTCTTCATTGACTTGACATATCTTTTCAAGCCTGACATCTTCATCATCATCAGAATTAATCTCAATGAAATTTACAAAGAATGTCCTCATATCATTTGCAGCTTCAGATTCTTCAACTTCATGAATATTTTAAGAAACATCTGGATCCATATAAACAACAATTTGCATATTATTGTTAATATTGCTCTCAGAAATATTCAATTCACTAAGTCCTGAATGTTGCAGTCTTGAACAGATTCACCACTATTTCCTTTATCACCAGCCACTTCTTCTTGAGTATCTTCTCTAGCTTCAGAAGATCCTTCAACTCTCGGTCTCTTTGCCATCTCCCCCTCGTGGCCTTGATGATCAGGATCATCTTGTTCATGTCGGCGCTTAAGAGACGGGCCGGCCTCAGATCTGAAACTTTGTTCGTGAAGATCAAGCCTGGAAGATAAATCAGAGAAGGCTTGAGACATAAACGATTTGAGATCAGAAAAACTTGTACGAACTTCTGATCTGAATGCATGAAACTCATCAGATAAAGCAGTAATCCAGTCAGATTCAGAAGCAGGATCGGGAGGCGGCGTAGGTTGGAAATTCCGTAGCAAAGAAAGAAGATCTTGATCCTGATGTTGTGGCGGTGACATAGACAGTAGACGCACATACAGTAGATCAGTCAACTCAGAAATAGGTAGTTCAAGAATAGAAGACCTTGAAGATGTACCAGAAGGAGCAGACATAGAAAGTCCCGCAGACATCGAAACTACCGAAGGAAACGGAAGTGTAACTAACGGAGAAGTAGTTGAAGTCACAGCAGAAGAAGGTTCACGAAGAACTACCCCATATGGGCGTCTAAAAGGAATCTCTGGAGGAATCACTGAAGTATCAATTTCAGGCATCTTACCTTTGAAGAAAGTCTTCAACTTCAGAATCTGAGCTTCCTTTTCTGCATCCATTCTCTCTGATAACTGTCGAATAACATCATTCAAAGTAGAGAATTTTGTCAGTAGATACCCGAGCTTGATCAGAAGAAAGCTCTACAGCTGGAACTTGTGAAGTTGATGGAGCTTGACTTTGTACCGGAGCTGAGGCTTGATCAAATGTTGTATCCAATTCATCTACTTGAAGATGTGCAACAGAAGGATTAACAGGAACATAATCATCTTCAGAGAGAACTTCTGTTGAAACAACAACTTCCGGTGTCCTAACCTTCCTTTCATAAACCTTAAGACTTGGTTTATCACTATCATCATCATCATCATGATCAGAATCTTCATCATCATCATCCCCATCAATATCACTAACATGAACATCACCAACATCAGCATCATCAGAAGTGACATGAATAGGAGACTCAGAAACAATTGTTGTTAGAACATTCTCAATTTGTTGAGAAGCAACATCCTCTTGAACTATTTCTTTTTCAACAAAAACCGCAACTTCTTGCTCATCTTCAGCCACTTTTTCAACTTCAGGCTCTTGTTCAGGAATCGCTGCTTCAACTTCAACATCTTTTTCGGCAGCTTGATTGTCATGAGAAGGCTCATCCTGTACAGCTTCCAGAAACTCATTCTCCATGCAATATTCTATGACATCCTCATCTGTAACATCAACGTAGTTGGCAATAAGAGCATATGGAATGGTCATAGAATAGTTGAAAGACCTCTTCTGCTTCTGAATATAAGTCATTTCAGAGTCTGGAACCTGAGGCCAAGATAACCTGTGAGGAATGGCTGGATTGCTGCGAAGCATGCTTCGAACAATAAGTTTCAGAAATCTAATGAACGGAATGAACTTCCGTTTCTTGTTGATGAACTTTTCATGTACCACCTCTGAGAGTTCGGTTCAAAAAATAAAAGTATAGTCGACATGCAAGTCATAGACGACTGCATGGAATAATCGGAGATACATAAGACTTGCACTGTCTGTGCCAGAATGCTTCGATGTCAAGCACCTGATGATAACTGAGAACAGTGCATACCATACTGGAGGTAGATTAGACTTGTCAAAGTCTGTAACTTTTTTTAGTTGACCAACATATCCAAGCTGTTTGATTCCCTCAAATACTTCCTCTTCTGATGGAAAACTGTCATAAGTAGTACGACCTGGTCTGGAATTCGGCTCAGGAAGCTCCAGTATCAATCTCAGTCGCTTGTAGGAAAGAAAAGATTTAAATAGATCAATTTGAAGATCAAAGTGATGCGGACGAGCCATTTGATTCTTTGTTATAGAATTCCAATCCTGTTAAATGTAGACCTCCGGAACATCAGCAACAGAAGACAGAGCTTGAGCAATTGGATGTCCTCGAAGAATAGATCGAATAACATCGAATAACTGGATGGATCTTTATTCTATCAAAGTCCAAAAAATAGTTGTTCGGCTTGTGAGGCATGTACATGATGGTTGGGAACACATCATTTGGTGTACGATGAGAAGCAGAAAGATCGGCTCCAACAGAAGGATGAGACGGCATGGGAGTATCATGAGAAGCTCGATCAGACGGATCATCGAGAATGGCATTCTCGTCTTGAATCATTGGATCTGTATCAAAAAGAAAAGAATTAGACAAAAAATAAAAAAAATATTCTAAGTATGGTTTGCGTGCCAAGTTAGAAGCGCAAAGTAGACTTTGCGTTTCTAGTTAGAAGCGCAAAGTAGACTTTGCGTTTTTAGCTAGACGCGCAAAGTAGACTTTGTGTTTCTAGCTAGACGCACAAAGTTCACTTTGCGGGACAAACATACTTGATATATAAACCCAAAAACCAAAGCAAGAAACACAAACACAAAGAGAGTTTGCCTGTCAAAGAGGAGACGCAAAGTAGACTTTGCGTGTCCTAGTTGATACATAAACTACACTTGGAAGAACAATAGGTTTGCGAAACAAGTTAGAAGCGCAAAGTAGACTTTGCGTTTCTAGTTAGACGCGCAAAGTAGACTTTGCGTTTCTAGTTAGACGCGCAAAGTTCACTTTGCGTTTCTAGCTAGATGCGCAAAGTTCACTTTGCGTTTCTAGTTAGACGCGCAAAGTTCACTTTGCGTTTCTAACTAGACACGCAAAGTTCACTTTGCGGGTCTATCATCCTTGTTCAGAAACCTAGATACGCAAAAAACGAAACGATAAACACAAAAACGAAAATTAAAGCTAGAAAACAAGAAATTAAAGATATAGGATGCATACCTTATGATCGATTATCAGTTCTAAGCAAAACCCAATACTTGATTTAAGTAAAATTTCACAAACTCGCAATCTGATATTTTGAATAATACGAGAAAAACGAAAATCAGATTCTTGAATATTCTAATCGATAATAAGCACAATCAAATCTAACTCAACATCAATAATCGAAGTTAATAGAATCGAAACATACCTTGATTTCTCGAAGCAAAATCTGAAAGAAATCAGATTAAAATTTTGAACACAGAGAGCGATAGAGAGAAAACGTGAGCCAAAAAGTCAAAAAGCAAAGAACAGGTAGGCGGGAAAATGAAAATGAAAAGAAAAAACACTATTTAAACCTAGAAAACTAAAACAAAAAACTAAAGCTAAAAAAAATAACATAAAAAAAATTGTAAAAAAAATATACCTGAAATCCTTTCACTCCCCCCTACACAAATGCACAAAAATTTAACAGTTAGTATAGCAAATGTGTAGAAAAATCTGAGAAACATATCTGTTTAACTTATGATTAGCACAGATAATTTTTTTTACTTACTCCCCCTCAAACACAGAAAAGATCAGAAAACTTTTTCAGATAAGCTCTCCCGCTTGAAAATTGCACAGACCATATAAAAAAAAATTACAGATACTCAAACATAAAGACATTAGTATGAAAGTTGATCATATTGAATATAAATTTTGTAACAAATGAACATATAAAAATTTAAACACTAAACAAATTAAAATCTACTCAGTAAAATTTCACAGATTTATCAGTCAGTTGAAATCAAGCATATGTTGTTGGATGCAAGACCAAGTATAATTGCATATCAAGTTAAGACATGTTCAGTTTCAAAAACTTCCATTTGTCCATTCAGTGTGCTCGCATGTGAACTTCAATTAGCTTCAAGAAAAAATGCAGTTCTAAAATTATTATAGAAAACTTTGCATGTACTGACACTAAGTCATCAAAAATTAAGACTTTCACCAATTTACATGTTTATCACAACTCAAACATATCACCAAGTATCATGAGATGTGTGCTCATTGGCATCTTTTAGCATTGTGCACATTGGCATCTTCACATGAGTGTGCTCTTTGACATCTTTTAAGCGATGTGCACTTTGGCATCTCTTAATCAGAGAGTTAATTAAGTAAAGAACATGCCGTAAACGTAACTTTCTATCTGACCCTATTGCAGGATTTGGGTCAGCCACTCCCAGACCAGTTGGCCTTAGGGGACTAGGTGTCAAGCACCCCTTGGAATTTATTTTCCCGGATCAGAAAGGCTACATCGACACATCCTAAACCCATTCATACCAGTAAAACATGACTTTCGATCTGATTCTATAGAAGGATTTATGTTCGATCACTCCCAGACCAAATGACCTTAGGGGACCAGATGTCGAGCATCCCACGGAACTTACTTTCCCAAACCAGAAAGGTCACAGGTACAAACTTTTAAACCTAGAGATTTCTGTATTTTAAGAATTTATTATTCATCTCAATAACTCAGATCAACGTCTAAATGCTTAGCCCATATTTTCATTCCGATCTATAATTCTGATCATTTAGGTAGTCTAAGCAAAGTAAACTATAAAAATTCCGACTCACATATCTTTAAAGCAAAATCAAAAGCTACAAACATGTTGCTGACTTTTCGACTTTTGTAAGACTTGAGAGTTGAACATATAAAACTTTAATATAAAAAAATAACTTGTAAAAGATCCTAGACATACGTTTTATTCAAAAGAAAGAAAATCTGTAAAATTTTATTTTATAGAGTAAAATTTGTAAAGATTTAAACTTTTAAATTCAACATGCCTAATTTTGAAAGCAAAAAATTGAAACGTTTTTCATCTAAGGCTTTTGTAAAGATATCAGCAAGTTGATATTCACTTGGTACAAAATATAATTCAATAGTACCTTCTTCCACGTGATGCTTTATAAAATGGTATCTCATGTCTATGTGCTTGGTCTTGGTGTGCTGGACTGGATTGACCGATATCGCAATTGCAGACTTGCTGTCACAAAATATTGGCACTGTCTTGTATAGCATCCCGTAATCCCGAAGTTGCGTTTTCATCCAGAGCACTTGAGCACAGCAACTAGCTGCAGCGACGTATTCAGCTTCAACTGTTGATATTGAAACGCAATTTTGCTTTTTCGACGCCCAGCTTATCAGTCTGTCACCTAAAAACTGAAGATGACCAGAAGTACTCTTCCTGTCCAATTGATTACCACCAAAATCTGCATCTGAATAAGCAATCAAATTATAGTCAAAACTTTTAGGATACCATAATCCTAAATAAGGAGTTCCTTTAATATATCTAAAAATGCGTTTGACTGCTAAAAGATGAGATTCTTTTGGTTTAGCTTGGAATCGGGCACATAAGCATGTGCAGAACATTATGTCTGGGCGACTGGCAGTTAGATACATCAGTGATCCGACCATCCCTCTGTATGTCTTTTGATCCATAACTTTTCCATCTGGATCGAGTCCGAGTTTGGCACCATGAGCCATCGGTGTCCCGATTGAAGTAGATTTGTCCATCTTGAATTTCTTCAAGATGTCAAATACATACTTTGACTGGTTGATGAAGATACCATCAGGAAGCTGCTTCACCTGTAAGCCGAGGAAGAAATTGATTTCTCCCATCATGCTCATCTGGAATCTAGAGGTCATTAAATCAGAAAACCAAGTACACAAAGATTTGTTAGTCGCACCGAAAATAATATCATCTACGTATATTTGTACTAAGCAGATATCAAGATTAGATCTATAAATGAAAAGAGTAGTATCGATAGATCCTTTGGTGAAGCCGGATTTGACCAAGAAAGCTGACAACTCATCATACCACGCCCGTGGAGCTTGTTTCAAACCATACAGTGCTTTATCAAGAAAATATACATAATCTGGACGATCTTTGTCAACAAATCCCTCTGGCTGAGATACATATACTTCTTCTTTCAGCTTGCCATTGAGAAAAGCCGTCTTGACATCCATTTGATATACTGTGAAGTTGCGATAAGCAGCGAAGGCAAGAAACATTCGGATAGCTTCCAATCTGGCAACGGGTGCAAATGTTTCATCGTAGTCAATACCTTCTGTAGATCCCAGTACAGTGCAATCAGTAGCAAGTTATATCAAAGATGAACAGAATATGAGTCACAGCAACTAGTCATATGATTGATATTGAATCAAAGGGTTTAGGTTTACAGAAAGGATTTCTGATCAAAGAGAGTAAACCTATAAACTAGTTGTTTGTAAAAATAATGAGACTTGAAATAATCTGACTAATGAAAACGTCTACCCCTAATTATGAGATAAATAATCCTTTATATACTTAGGCTTTACAATCATAATGGGCTTATGGGCTTGGGCCCATCTAATTAATCAACTATTAAAGAATTACATTATGCACCCTTATAAATACTTTATTCCACTTTCAACACATAGGACTTTCAGTCCTAACAATCTCCCCCTAAAGTTGAATAAAGCATTTATCAACATGAAAAACTTCAGGTCTTGATCTTCTTTCCCTCTTGAATCTTTGAAGAACTTTGGTGTTGCTTGACTTCATGTCTTTCCACGCTCCCCCTTGAATAAAGTTCTTGGTCTTCATAGTTTCAACTTTGTAACCAGATTCAATGTACAGTAGCCTCGACTGAACGCACTATCAAGCAGCTTTCAGCTGTAAAAACTCAATCACATCGGATCAGCACACAAGAAAGATAATGTGAGAGTTACTTGACATTCCACAATGCATCTTCAGTTTAAAACAAAGAATCTGTCTTTGAACCACGAGTTGAATAGGCTTTCATCTCAAGAACTTGTTTCAATCAGCTCGTAGGAGGAATGATAAACAAACTTTTAGCAGACACCACATGATACAAAAAAGAAGAAATAATATACAACTTTCAAAAACATCATCTTCATCTCTTTGATAAATAAAATAGCATCTTCATCTCTTTGATCTCTAGACTGTCTTCAGAAATAACTTTCTTTCTTTCTTTAAAACTTTGAAATTGAACTTTTTCTCCCCCTTTTTGATGATTGTGAACATCATGATCATCAAAACTTCTTCAATTTCAGCACTTTCTTTGATCTCCCCTTTATGATAATATGACATTCTCCCACTTGTGATCTGATTATCCGTCAATTCATGAAATGTATATATCCGAATCTTTTCAAATTCAGACATAATGAGCAAGGTAACCCTGATTCAACAGATGAAACAGTTAGTATGCCTGTAAGTAGCACAGAGCCACTTTGTACAACAGATGTACATTGTAAAGGAGCTTTTGTGATGTTCACTCCCCCAGGGATTCCATTCAATCATCGAAAAACCACAAAGAAATTTTCTATGAATGTTATTAGAAGAAAACTCATTCCTTGTGTGCTCGTGCAAGTGTATGAATGATTGAAGCTACTTAGCTTGATCAGGCTCAAATTGTGTAAACTGTTGAGACAGCAAAAGATATTACACGGACTCAATGTGCATGAAAGATGTGCAAAGGTGGGGCAACTTTCCTTCTTTTTCAATATCTAAATCTTCCGAATGAAGACTAGATAGCAGATATCCTGCGTCCCCAAAGAAAATGAAACATTTCTTTGTTAAGAAAGAAACGAGTGGCTGGTGGGGTTAATGCAAGAGTTGGCATGGGCTCACTGCCTGTTTCAATGATGGTCACCAAAGAAAGTGAACCAATCAAAATATGTGGCTGCCCGGATCAGAAAGTGGTTGGTGCAGAGTTCTGATATTCTTTTAACTCTGTTCTCACACCCTCTTTCTTGTTAACATTAAAGCTCACTTCTAACCAAACTCTCTTTTTCATTTTTTTCGCTCAGCACAATGAAAAAAAACTCAATCCGATGAGTTATCTCCCCCAGTCTTTGATTTAAGACCCCTCACCACTCAATTACTCTAGGATAACTTCCGGGGTAGGAAACACTGGTTTACGTGAATCCATGGAAGTTCTGTTTAAGTGCTCACACAAATCCCAAGTAAGTCCTAAACACAAAAATAGTAGCTCAACAGTTTATCTTTAACATTTAAGCTCAAATAAGATAACACTGTCAAAATTTATGCTCATTAGATTTGAGCAATTAAACTTTGAAGATTTCTCAAAACAAGAATATTGAATGAATGAAATGAAATCACGAGATTTGTTTTGAGAATCTGACAATGTATCAATCAGATCAACTAAACTGGTTAAGGTATCAAAGAATTGGATATTATGTTTATATGAACAAATATAAACAATTTAGCAATGAAAGCACAAACTTTGAATAATGATAGATGCTCAACAACATTGAATATCAAACGGGGGTATTACCATCGAAAAATTGGTTCATTATGAGACATGGTAATAACAAATTCAATCGAAGTACTGAACCTGTGTGTGTGAATACGTTACAGTATAAAGACAAGATAATACGCAAGTATTTATCTTTAGAAACACACAGTCAGTTAAACATTAAAGCTCAAAATTGAAAAATATTTAAAATCACACTTCTATATTCATAAAATCTTTTGAGAACCAGAAGTGGTTTGGACATTTCAGAAACTGTTTTTCATGCTTGAAAGTTGTTCTTCTTTCAAACAATCAGAGATCTAGGATTAGAAGATATTTACCTTTTATGCTTCCCCTAAAATCATGATAGAATGATTTATTTATTTTAAGCTCTCCCTGGATATTTGCAAAATATCCAGGTCTGAACGTTGAAGAACGGGTCCTGATCTGTCATGTGATCAAAAGCCAAACTTCGTTGAAGTCCGGGTTCTAAGCTGGTTTACTTAGAAGCCATAGTTTTTCTACTCCCCCTTGACAGTAGGTGCCTGCAACAAAGAATCAGTTTCCGGCTTTGGTACTCACTGGTATTTGGGTCCTCGAATGTTAGTTGCAGTTCTTGTGGGGGAAATAGAATAAGAACCATACCAGAAATGATCACTGGTTTTGTGAATGTGATCATGTGTACGACAATAAGAACAATGGGATTTCTTACCTGACAACCTGAGTAATTGATCTCTTGAGTAGATATCATCAGGTTTACCTTTACTTGCTTTGTTCTTCTTGGCATTAGACGCATGTACACATGATTCTCTTTCTTTCAGCTCATCTTCAACTGGTTTCTTCTTCCAGACCAGTTCCTCATCTTTGTATCTCCTTCTTCTAGGACGTGTACCTGAACCATCTATATTTCTATCATAGAAAAGGTTAGTCTTACGAATCTGATCAAAAGATTTAACTGACCTTTGTGAAGAGACAGGTTTCTGATTTGAGCTTGATCCAGACTTTTCAAGCACTTTCATCGTTGAAGCGAAGTTGTCTCTTTCTTGAACAAGCAGGTCAATCTTCTTCGTGAACTCAGACTTTGTTTTTTGCTCTTCTAGTGCTTTCTCAGATAGTTCAGATAACTTGGCAGTAATCTTTTTGATCTCAGTCTCAAACAAGCTTCTTTCTTCTTCAAATCCCTTCTCAGCATTGTTTCTTTGGCCAGATATTTCTTTGAAGACACCAACATTCTTTTGTTCAATGGTCTTCTTCTCTTTGGCAAACTTCTCTCTTTCAAGAATGATTACTTTCTGAAAATCAGAAACTTGCTAAGAAAGTTTTATGCATTTCAGCTCAACTTCTTTCTTCTCATCAACACATTTTTTCGAAAAATCTGAGAACTTCTTTGCGAACGATTTCTCAAACTCGGATTTATCTTGAGCATGCTTTTGCTCCAAATCAGATATTTGCTTTTGAAGCTCAGCATTTGTATCTTTCAGATGCTCAATCCGCTCCTCAGAACTTTCAACAGATGCTGCTTGTTGGATTTGGACAATTTGAACTTCCATATCAGAAATCTGTCTTTTTAGTTCAGAGTTCTCAGTTTCCAAAAACTTTACTCTTGAAGACATCTTTGGTCCTGTCATTATCTTCTCAAGATGTTCCCACAGTTGTTTTCCTGTAGCCTTTTTACTGTCTAAACTTACAGAAATCTCTTTTGAAATCTCCTCGGAAATTCCTTGCAAGATAAAAGCTTGAGTCAATTTATCAGCTTCATATCTCTTTCTTTGCTCATCTGTGTAATCCTTAAATGGTAGTGTGTACACTTCATGTTCCGTTCTTCCATTTTTTCCCATATAATAACAAATATTTGTCGAAGTTTTCATTCTTCCTTCCCTCAGAGATGATCTGATATAATCAGCCAAGTCATGTTTATCAATGAAGTCTAGGAACTGAATCTTCCATTGGTCATATTCACCTCTGTAAAGAACAGGTGGCCTCTCTTCCATACTTATTGAAAGAGCTTTGCTTAAAGGCATTCCTTTTGATATACAGGGACTGAACTTGACAAGAGATGGAACTTGAAAGTGCAGGGACCAAAAGTGACAAAGTGTGAAACTTGAAAGTTTAGGGTCACTAATGACAAACTACTGAAACCTTGAAGTACGGGGGCTAAATGATCGTGAGACAAAAAATTTGACCATTTTTTTTTTTTAAATAAACCCGGTCGAGCAGGGTACTGGTCAAGCAAAGGACCGGTATAGACAAAGTACCGGTCGAACCAAAAGGACCGGTATAAACAATGTACCGGTCGAGCAAAGGACCGATATAATCAACGTACCGGTCAAGCAAAGGACCGGTATAGACAGACTATCGGTCGAATCCAAATGACCGATAAACACAATGTACCGGTCAAAGGACAATTCTTATATCGGTCAAACAGAAGGACCGGTAAAGCAGGGTACCGGTCGAACACAATGACCGATAAAATCACAAAACCGATAAACAGATAAGCCCGATAAAATCAGATAAAGACCGATAAAAACGAACAGATAAGTCGACCGAAGAACACGATGAATCTGGAATTCGATCGAGATAAAACCCAAAAAATTAAATCGATTAATCAACAAATAATCAGGTCGTATAGCAGTAAACAGCGCCGATAATCAGATTTCAACACAACCAATCGACCGAAAAAACTTAAATCCACAGATATGCAGTAAACACGGAAGACCGGATCTTTTTCTGGATCAAACCTCTAGTCTCTTCGCTCTGATACCAATTGTAGATCCCAGTACAGTGCAATCAGTAGCAAGTTATATGATTGATATTGAATCAAAGGGTTTAGGTTTACAGAAAGGATTTCTGATCAGAGAGAGTAAACCTATAAACTAGTTGTTTGTAAAAATAAGGAGACTTGAAATAATCTGACTAATGAAAACGTCTACTCCTAATTATGAGATAAATAAGCCTTTATATACTTAGGCTTTACAATCATAATGGGCTTATGGGCTTGGGCCCATCTAATTAATCAACTATTAAAGAATTACATTATGCACCCTTATAAATACTTTATTCCACTTTCAACACATAGGACTTTCAGTCCTAACACCTTCTTCTTGTCGATATCCTTTGGCTACCAACCTTGCTTTGTTCCGCACGACGATACCATCTTTATCCTTTTTGTTCTTGAAAATCCACTTAGTGCCAATTATGCTTTTTCCTTTAGCCCTTGGTACAAGTCTCCACACTTTCAGCGCGTCAAATTGATTAAGTTCCTCTTGCATAGCAATAATCCAATCCGGGTCCTCCAACGCTTCAGAAACTTTTGTAGGTTCAATCTTGCTTAGGAAGCAAGTGAAGAGACATTCGTTGGAAGTAGACGACTTGGAGCGTGTAGAAACACTGGCTTGAGGATCTCCAATAATTTGATGAATTGGATGAGATCTTGTCCATTTTGTTGTATGAGGGAGAGGATCAATTACATCTTGAACCACTTCTAAATGAAGAGAGGGAGGTTCAGAAACTTCTACATCAGATGAAGAGATAGAAATAGTTTCAACTTGAGGAGGAGATATCTCAACAATCTCTGAATAAGATTCGGGAACAGTTTGTTGAATAACATCATTCTGTACTTCTTCCTGAAGTGATTCCTCTTGAACAGGTTGATCTTGAATAGACTCTTCTTGAGTATGTTCTTCATGAATAGGCTCAGTTTCTGATTGAACATTGTCTGATTGAACAAAATCTTCTTGTGCCAGTTCTTGTTGAACAAGAGAGACTGGAGCAGCATCATTGTCAGAGATAGATGCATCGGAATTTGGAATAGATGATCTCTCAGTTTCCTGATTCAAAACATTAGAAACATTTTCAGAGTTAAATCTAGGCATATCATCATAAAAATTTTCAAACAGAAAATCAAGATCAGAAAGATTAGGAGAGGGAGTAGAAGAATCCTGGTTATTCGGTGAAAGAGTAGGTTCTGAACTGATTTGTTCAGAAACTGAATTTCCAGTAAAAGCGGGTTCTGAGACTGAGTGACTAGAAACCAAATCAGCAGCTTCGTCAAATTTTACATTGACACTCTCTATGACCTTTCTTGCAGAGATCAGAAAAAACTCTATAAGCAGCAGAGTTTGAAGAATAACCCACGAATACACACTCGTCTGCCTTTGAACTAAACTTGTTGAGATTCTCCCTATCATTTAGAAAGTAGCATTTACACCCGAATGACTAGAAATACTTGATGTTCGGTTTGATCCCGTTCATAAGTTCATACGGTGTTTTGTTGAAACGATGATGCAGAATTGATCTGTTCTATATATGACAGGCAGTTGATACTGCTTCAGCCCAGTAAGACAAAGGTAGACCTGAATAAGCGAGCATTGATCTGGCGGGCTCAACGAGCGTTCTGTTTCTTCTTTCAACAACACCGTTCTGTTGCAGAGTACGTGCAATAGAAAATTGTTGTTGTATTCCTTGAGATTCATAGAATGCATAAAGAGTACTGTTTTTTAATTCAGTACCATTGTCAGATCTTACCACTTTCACTTGCTTCTGCTTATTTGTCTGAGTTGTCTTGATAAGGTTGATGAGTACTTCAGGAGTCTCGTCTTTTGACTTCAGAAATTTTACCCAAGTATATCTGGAGTAATCATCAACAATCACCAAAACATATTTCTCATGTCCTAAACTCTTCGTCTTCATATGACCACACAAATCAACATGCAAAAGATCAAGAATAGCCGACGTGCAGTGTTCAGGTTTAGGCTTGTAAGGAGCTTTCTTCATTTTTCCTTTCTCACAATCCTGGCATAGATGGTCTTTCTGGAAACGGAGAACTGGAAGACCTCTCACTGAATCATTCTTGACCAGGCGATCCATATACTTAAAGTTGAGGTGAGCTAAACGTCTGTGCCAAATCCAACTTTCTTGAACTGAAGCTTTAGAAAGCAAGCAGATATCTGAAGGAATTTTGATCTTGGAAAGATCAATGGTATACAAATTTGAGTGTCTTTTTCCCACCAGAAGATCCTTGCCATTATCATTTTTCACAGCAACTCTTTTGGATTTGAAGCTGACTTCAAGGTCTTTATCGCAGAACTGTCCGATGTTGAACAGGTTGTGACTTAGACCCTCGACGTAGCTTACTCTTTTTACAGTTATGTTACCCTAAACTAGATCACCATAACCAAGAATCGGAGCTGTCTCACAGTTGCCAAATTTCACACGACCGCAACATTTATCTTTAAAATTAGACAGAAGTGATTTGTTGCCAGTCATATGTTTTGAACATCCCACGTCCAGATACCATAATTGACTTAGCTGCACACACAGAAACTACACCTTTTTAGGTACCCATATGCTTATGGGTCCCTTGTTACATTTTTGCCTTTTATTTTTCACAGATTTAATTTTCATGCAAAAATGAAAGCAATTATCAATAGAAGATAAAACACAATTATCAGAATCAGAACTAGAAGAAGCATATGAGATATTCTTTGATATATCAAACATTTGCTGAAAAGAATATTTTGGGTTTTTATTACATGTAGCAAATGTATCAGTATCACAAAGATTGTCTACACAGTTAACTCCTAACAGTTCAGATTCTAAAATTGGCTGTTTCATCCTCCAAATCTGCCTTGGTGATTTCCTCACAGTCCGATCTGAAGAAGAAAAATCAGAAACATTAGAATTTTCAGATAAGACAGTATCATGTTTCTTTGACTTCTTTGATCTTCTTCTTTTACGCTTCTTTTTATAAAATTGAGCATTTAGCAATAAAGAATCATCAATAATTGAATCAGAAGAAGAAACTTTATCAAAAAAATCAGTCTTAGCATTTAACATTGAAGAACTAGCCTCGGAGTGAAATTTTTCAAAATTGCGCAAGTCTGGAGGAGGTTTGCGCTTCCTATTGGAGGCGCAAACTGAGCTTTGCGCGTCCAACTGCATGCGCAAACCATCAGTTTGTGTTTCCAACGTGGAACGCAAATGACCATTATTTTGTAAAACTTTAGAATTTTCCTTAGAATCTTTTGACAATCCAGAAGAAATTTTATCTTCAAAACTTGTTTTCATTATAAAAAGAAATAAATCGTTTTCTAAACAAGTTTGAAGATTTTGTTCTTCCAATCTATCTTCAAGATCAACAATCTTACCTTCTAACACTAATGGGGGAATGTATTTCTTAGTATCATAAGACACCGGAGATACATTTTCCTTATCAGTGTTAGCAAAAATATCAACAAAATCTGTTGATAATGAAGATTTATTGGAAGATTTAATATTTAACATATTTTGAAATTTTCTGGATTTCTTAGATTGATCAGGAAAATACTTTGCATTTTCAGAGGTGTAAACAAATGGCATTTCCATCCTCTTATTTTTCATCCTTTTCACATTTTCATCTTCCAAAATTTGTTTCTCAGTTGTCCAAAAGAATTTAAACTGAGGAGCATATCTTGCAAGAGTAAAGTGATCATATTCATATAAAGTAGGAACTTCATTTTTAGCATGATTTAAAAAATGCAGATTTTCGAAACCAAGTCCCCACTTTTCCTTTATAGCTTCTTCACTCCTTGGTTTGTTCATGTAAATATTTTGCTCAGATTTTTCTCTTTTATATAATTTCTTTTCTAAAACAATTATTTTCTCAGAAAGATTTTGATTTGAAGAAGTCATTTCAGTCAACGAATCACGATAAGTCTGATTTGAATTTTCTAGATCAACTAACTGCTTTTGAAATTTCTCTTTTGTATCAATTAAAATTGATTTTTCATCTTTTAAAGAAATTTGCAGTTTATCAATTAAATCAGACTTTTCTTGATTTTTAAACTTTTCATAAACGAACTTTGAGCGCAAATCATGCAAAGCAGTGATAAAAACATTCATTTGAGATAAAAAGAAATTATAGTTAAACTCAGATATTACCTCAGAACCATCAGATGAGGTATCCTCTTCCTCATCATCAGATTTGTCCTCACCTATAAAGCACATGGCCGCAATTTCTTCATTTTCAGCCTCGTTGTCCGAATGATCCAACCAGTATTCTTCTTCGGCCAACAGGATGGTTCCACTTTCCTTCTTTTCAGCTAAGGCCAACTTCTTTCGGTAAAAAGCAATATCCTTTACCACTTTGACTCTACAATCCTTAACCATATGTCCAGGCTTCCCACAGTTAAAACAATTTATCACCTTTTTGTCATCTTTCTTTTGGTCAACTACCTTAGCCGGTTCATACTTTGGAGTGTATGTCCTTGAAGGAGCACCAGGTTCTATCTTCAGAAGTAAACCGCAGCTTGTTTGACCCAGATCTGTGCTTGAACTGTTTCTGATAATGGTGAGTTAAAAGAATCATGGCCTTTTCAAGAGCATCGCCATCATCATCTGTAGATCCATCATAAGTCGATTCAGTCAAAGCTTGCTCAGCTAGTTGGCTAGCTATAAGAGCAATGGGATCTACTGACAGAGGCTTGTTCTTCTTATCCATTTTTGCCTTCTTCTCCATTACCATAGATTCATCTGTCATCAAGATTTCGTATAATTCCTGAATTGGCATGGTTGAGATTCTGACATCGTTTCTCATTCTGTGGCATGACTTGTTCCACTCAGGTTGTAAAGCGTTCAGAAACTTCAAGTTAGCCTCCAACTCAGTCTTGGTAACTTTAATCTTGTAGAGATCATTGATAATAGCCCAGAATCGATCAAAAACATTTTTCAAACTTTCCCCATCCTTGGCCTTGAACTTTTCAAAGTTGTTCATATACCTGGTCTGGCGCAACTGAGTTGACATTGCAGTACCAAGCATAATCTTTTCAAGTTGAGCCCACATGAGCATAGGATTCTGTTTGAAGCAATCGATTCTGTTATAAATGGAGTTAGGAAGAGCAAGAATCAAATTTGATTTGGCCTGGCTATCAGCTTGATGTCGTAACATCTCATTAGCATCATATTCCCTTAAAGCTTTCTCAACAGTGGTAGCAGCAGTGGTTGCAGTAGCTGGAACAACTTTCCTTGGTGTTTCCATGGGACCCTGAGTCAGTGATTTCATCATGTTCTCCCCATTTAGTTGTCTTTCAATGAAGTTAATGAACCGATCCTGCCACTGTTCGAATTCGTTCTCATTGATCAGTACTGGTGGACGTGTATCAGACCCCAAAGACATCATGAGGTCATTTTTGTAGATTTGTGCTTGCAAAGACATCTTGTGAAAAAAAATCAGAATATTCAGAAAAATTGTCTAAGTCAAGAAGACGCGCAAACTAGAGGTTTGCGTTTGAAGAGAGAACCGCGAACTGAACTGAACCGCGAACTATAGGTTTGCGTTTGCTTAGAGAGACGCAAAGTGAACTTTGCGTTTGCTTTGAGAAACGCAAAGTGAACTTTGCGTGTGGAGACTTTGCGTTGCAAGAGAAGCGAAAAATTGATGCACGAGGACTTGAAGAGAGAAACGCAAACTGATAATTTGCGTATTAAACTAGAGCCGAGTACTTTAAACTTTGCGTTTCCAAAGTGAATCGCAAACCTGAAAAATTCACTAACACACGAGTTAGATCACAAAACATATGAATGAATGAATGAGGCGCAAAGCATTATGAATATATGAATGAGGCGCAAGATATATGAATGAAGCGCAAACTTATATGAATGAAGCGCAAACTTCAACAACTTACAAATTTTCGCAAGATCAAATCAAATCAAGAAATTTATGCAAGAAAATTACACACTTAATATCGAAAACACCTTTCTAACACCTTTTGATTATCAAACTCGATTAAAATCAACAAAATCTAAAAATCTAGAATGAAACAGTACCGAACTCGTGTTTTTCCAGAAAACTTTTAAACTCAAAATTGATGATCAAATGATGATTTTTATGCAAAATAACAAGAAACAATTATGATCGATTAGCAAAAACGAATCAATTAAGTCCAATTTCAACATAAAATGATCAAAATCCTGTCCAAATTTGATGAAGAAGCAAAAAACGATTGAGAGTCCAAGAATCTCTAAATCTTTAGAGAGAGAAAGTAGAGAGAGAAAATATGGAAGCGCAAAGTGTAATCTGATTAAAGTGTGCATGCCAAAGTTCAAAGTTACAAAACAAAGGCTCTAAGGGGACTTAAATACCCCTAGCCTTTACAAAACAGATAGAACATTAAGAACCGTTTAGGCTAGAAAATAAATACAATGATTACTATAAAAACAGATCTAACAGGGGTTGTTACAAAGTGGATGATTTCGAGCAATGCTCAAACATCGCAACATTTAACGGTTTTGTAAAAAATATTTGTTGTGCAATCCTTCCTATGAATCATGATAAGCTATAATTTTCGAGGTATAAGCCAAATTTTAATCATGGTAAATTGCATCGTTTTAATTATCACATTCACTACCACCGTATCCTGTACGAAACTGAAATCACTCTACAATTGCATTAAGCATAAAGCGTCCCTCTAGTGCGAAAATGATCAAAAGTGACGGTTTAAAACCGTTATTGTAGGTTTATGGTATCAGTTTCCATAGGCATAAAAATTTTCACCTATTACATCATCACTTGTGATACACTTATCTTGAAAAACAAAGAATGGTGTAAAGAACATATCAAATGTTTACTATGTTCTCAAACTTGAGCATAATTTACCAAATGCGAGTCAGCTTCTCTTGACTAGACATGATGTTCATTTAAAGAGTGGAGATTGTGAAATAAAGGATATCGATAACACTATCCTTGGCAACGCAAAAATGACATCTAATAAAATGTTTCTTTTGAGATTTCCAAAAGATAATTTATCTTCTTTTAATATGATTACCCACAACAAATAATGGTTTTGTCATCACCGGGTATAAACATTTCACTTTTGGTTCTTTGTATCACATACGTAAAAACCACATTGTTCTTGGTATGCCAAAGATTAATCTAGTTGATCAAGTATTTGAACGATGTGCTACAAGAAAGCATTTAGAAATATATTTCACGTGACAAGTCATGGAAGACATCAAAGCCTCTTGAAGCCATTCATTCCTATGTTCATGGGGCAATGAGCACAACCTCTATCGGAGGAAGTCAATGTGTTCTCATAGTTATCGACGATTATAAGACTTGGGGTGTATTTCCTCTAACAAAATTGAGAAGTATTTGAGTACTTCAAGACTTTTAAGGCGTTTGTTTGAAAGAAAAGTCGCTACGAATCAAGACATAGTGATCGGATTGCGGTAGAGAGTAAAATGATCAGTATTTTTAAATCTCTTAAGAGATAATGGCATACGACAAGAATGTACTAGGGAGAGAGATTTTTCATGATCAGACTGTCGTTCATATCAAAACTTACAAAATTAACCAAATTTTATAAAACCAATTAACCAAATGCTAATTGTCGTTAGGTAAAAATTAATCAATAAAAACTCAATGTTTGTTATAAAAACAATTGATCATTACCACAACGTCGATCCAAAATATCGATTACCCAAATGGACGAAAGCTACACTACGATACGAAACATAGTTGTAAAGAAAATAATAAAATTAATCGAAGAGAACTATAAGAATCGGCCCAAGGTGTGTCACTCTCCAAGAATCATTTCAAATCTAAGAAAACAATAAAATAAATTTAAGAACAACACATGAAACTATATATGTAAAAGATACATAACAACTAAACATAAAAAGCAATTAAACATTAAACAAGAACATAAATTAGGTATGGAGAATAATACAATACAAAGGATGAGAATCCGTAACACTTCAACATCATCATCATCGATCCGCCATGTTGCATCTCCATCACATCTCTACAACAAAATTAGGTTTATAGGACGCTACCAATTTATAAGCGTCCTAAATAGACTTCTTTGTAAGACTTCATTTAGTGTGCCAAAACTAAAGTGTCCTACTAAATGCCTTGTAATTAGTTTATACGACGCTCTTAGCGTCTTAACAAGTTTTTTGGGGAACTTTCAATAAAAAAACGTCGCATTAGCTATTTTATATGACACTTCTGAGAAAGTGTCCTATAAACCCAACTTTTTATAAGACACTTATTTTAATAGGACATATGTTCAAATAGTATCCTATAAAATAGCTAATAGAAAGTTTTTTATAAGAAGGTCCTAAAAAACTTGTTATGAAGGCCAAAAACATCCAACAAACTTCATACAACGCCTTTTATAACAGGACGCTTAATTTTTTTGTTCCTATAAATCAAGTCTTAAAATGCGGTCTAATAGGATGCTCTAAGATTTTTGGTGTCCCATAAACCCAATTTTGTTGCAATGAACATAGCAAGGGATGTGAAATTTGGTGTAGTTACCGATCGAGCCGATTTCCAATCTAAGAAAATAGTATGGCCCAATGAAGAATGAAACTCTCTTTCTTCGGGACATGATGGTGAGCCACCATGATGTTAACTGGCGTTCTCTATTCCTCCTCCCCTAGTAAAATTTATCGGGAATGGGTCCAAAAGAACAAAGAAAAGGCGGCTTTGGTTTTGTTGCAACTTGGTTTTGAAAATCCAAAGTATCTGGAAGAGTCCCAACAACTTGCCGGAGAAAATAACCACACACACTATGGAAAGAAAGAGGCCTAAGATCAACCCCGACTGCGAGGCCTCCACATCGAGGTCTAAGCTCAGTCCCTATTGAGCTCAATATCTGATAAGCCATCTTAACGCCCACATGGACAAATCCGGTTGGGTCAAATTCATTTCCTAACCACAGAGAGCACAAGTTGCAATTAGTTGATTTCACTTTACTCTTGGGAAGGAAATATTGCATCAAAACTTAGATGTAAAAATAAATTAATTTACAGCTTTGCAATTAAAAAACAATCTTGTTTGGAAAAGCGAACATAATGCATATCTATTATTTTAATAATATTCACACCGTAAAAAGATAGAAGGAGAATGTGCAAATCACATAAATTAAGCAACACAACTTATCATAATTTGAACATACTTAGTCAAACAAAAAATGTTGCAAATGATGGCAAACCAAGACAACACAGCACACACAATGCTCCTCATGGTAGTGGGTGAACCACAAACAACATTATTGGCTGATGAATCATGGTAATTATGGAATCTCCAACTATGGTTGAAATTGGCAAATCTTATTAAAAAGATGAAAACGATTTTAAGAGACTACGGGTTTAGGGAGTTTTGGTTTAACTTCTAAATGTTTTACTTTTCAGATATGTTAATGTAATACCTTTATGAGGATTCCTTAAAATGTGTAGAGATGTTAATGTAATACAATTATCATAAAGTGATTGAACAATCTTTGTCATTACCTTTATGAGGATTCCTTCCCTCTAGAAATGCTGTGGACATTGACCATAAGAATTTCTTGATCTTGATAAGTAAGCTATAACCATTTTGGAAAATTTAGAATGAAAAAGATAAGCATAAATCAACATTAATGAAAAATAAAATAAAATGGGAAAAAGGTTATTAATTACCTTGTTTATTGAAAAACCAGATACTTCCCTCTTTCATAAGAGAAAAATGAACAATATAAATATATTGTTCATCTATATTAATAGTATTCATGTTTAGAAATTGAAGGCAATAGATAAAGATATTTAAATAGTTAGATTCTCATAAAGTACATCACAAATGTTCAATGTGGGACAAAAGTTTAGTATCCTTAGATGGTATCATGATTGTCTTAATTGGCATGTGTACGATGTGGGATAAAATATACTAATGAAAACCATGAATTTTTATATGTTTTCTATTCGTAGCAACATTCGTACAAGCACCATAACTACCATATTATAATGATCGAGACCAACAATGGCATTGTATATTCTACTATTTGAGTTACCGAATGAGCATCAAGTTGTATGCGATTAGGTCATTTAGACACAATCATGTTCATATGAAAACCCTATTTGGTCAAATATTTCATTGTATCAAGTTACCCAATGAACTTCAAGTCATAATTTATTCATGAGATCATTTTAGTACAATATTGTTCTTAGAATAACCATATGTTTGATCAAAAGTCTCATAGTAGATCAATGAATTTTATTTGAATTTTTCTCCTGAGAGTTATATGTTACTCTCTAGGGGTAAAACTCAATGCATAAAACTATCCTTATAGTTGTTGACTTTTCCATTCTTTCATATAATCTAATTTCTTATCTTAAAAGGAATTGCATTTGATAAATAAGCAAGAACTTACCAATAACTCCAAAATCGTTCGAGCTATATCAAGAATAAGGGAGTAAGAGGTCAGTCAAAATGTGACCCAAAAGTTACATTAAAACCGTTGTTTCACTCATACATGACTTTAGTGAGACTTTACAAGCAAGTCACATTCAAGCTTTCTTTGGTCTTCTACCTTAGGTATGCGAACCACCACTACAAATAAGAGGGCTTCACTTACGGAAAGTATAACAAATATGATAGGCAACTCAAGACTTTAGTACTAATTACGTTTGGCATAGCCATCATCCGTCAATACCTTTAAAATAATAATATTGTCATACCTTAGTCTTCAAACATCATCAACATATAAACAAACCTTCAAATCCATAAAAAAAATAGTCTCCACCTCCCAAATGGCTTTATGGCATCAACACTTGATCAAGTGGATGATTTCGAGCAATGCTCAAACATCGCAACATTTCACAGCTTTGTCAAAAATATTTGTTGTGTAATCATTTCTATGAATCATGATAAGCTATATATAAGCTTTTTCTTCATGAACCACCACTAGAAAAGACTCATGAACGTGGATGTGTTTAATTTTCGAGGTATAAGCCAAATTTTAAGCATCGTAAATTGCGTTGCTTTGATTATCACATTCACTACCACCGTATCCTCTATGAAACTGAAATCACGCTACAATTGCTTTACGCATAAAGCTTCCCTCTAGTACAAAAATGATCAAAAGTGACGGTTTAAAACCGTTTCTGTAGATTTATAGTAACAGCTTCCGTAGACATAAAAATTGTCATCTATTACGCCGTCGCTTGTGATACACTTATGCCGATCCATATTAAAAATCGTTACCATAAGCAAAAACCATCACCTTGAGTGTATAAAAAAGTTGTTTTCTTTACTAAAATTGTTACCATAACATTACATACAGTGACATTATATTTCGTACATCACCATACCATGAGAGACGATGATATTTATTTTTACTGTCATCGTAGCATGACATGCGGTGATCTTTATGATTCAAAACCGTTACCGTAGCATGACTCACAGTGACGTTTTATTTTTCAGAATTCCCACTGCTAGCATTATAAACTTTGATGTTTATATTAAAATATCGTCATTGTAGCATTGCATAGTGTGACATTTATTTGTCAAAAATGTCACCATAGCATGTAAATTTATTTGTCAAAAGTGTCATCGTAGCCTGACATACGTGCCTTTTATTATTTAAATTTGTCACTGTAGCATTACATATTTTAAAACCATCATTGTATGTCATAGCATGACATATGGTAACATTTATTTATCACAACCGTCACCATAGCATGACTTAGGGTGATGTTTATTTTTCAAACCGTCACTGTTGACGTACGATGACGTTTATTTTTCAAAAACGACACTATTGCATGACAATAGTGTTATTTTTCAAAAATGTCACCATATTATGACATACGATGACGTTTAGTTTCCAAATACATCACCGTAGAATGATTGACGATGATGTTTATTTTTCAAACCCGTCAACGTAGCATGACATCAAGCGACGGTTAGTTTTCAAAAACGTTACAGTAGCATGACATACGGTGACATTTATTTTTCAAAATCTTTACCTTGGCGTGACATACGGTGACATTTATTTTTCAAAATCTTCACCTTGGCGTGACATACGGTGACGTTTATCATTCAGAACTGTCAGGATGAAGTACATTGTCGTTTATCTCGATTATAATTTAAAAATCACCTCAAAATGGTATACGGTGACATTTATAATTAAAAACCGTCATTGTAGCATGACGTATGGTGACATTTATTTTTCAAATCCGTCATCATAGTTTATTTAAAACCTAAATATTTATTTTTCAAAATCGTCAGTAGAGCATGACCAATAAACTAGTTTTTGGCAACCGCATTTACCATTTAAGGGTAAAATGCATAATAAATTTAAAAACTCAAAATATGAACCAAATGATTAACATTACATATAACATCATTAAGGTAATAATATACATTATATGAATAATGTATGAGAACAATACCTAAAGTACTAAATATCTTAACAAAGAGCCACTCACATATCTATTTATTTATAGTTCGGTGTGAGATCAGCTAACTTAAACTACGCTCATCACTTATGATCCACGGCTCACTCAATTATAGAATTAAATACTTCAAAGGACTTCGCTCCATAACGATGTTTTCTTATCTATAGCTATACTCCTCGTTTGTTTCAATCTCTTCGCCATCCCTTTAATAGTTGAATGGTGTTTTGCTTTATATGTTTTCGCTTCTCAGCTCGTCATTGTATTTAAAAGTTGTTCCCAACACCTACAAGAAGATAAATCCCAATAGATAAGAAAACTGATGAATACAAAAATCATGTAACCGTGAGAGTTTTAACATATGATCAAAAAAAAACTTAAGATAAAACAAGTTCAGAGTTATAATTAAACATTAAATTCAAAACTCTAGGGAAGGAACACTAGTATAAGTGTAACAAATAGTAGATTGGTTCCAAAAGTATCAAATTTAAATGACCAACAAGTTATAGAATGAGATACAATATACGGAACTAATTATATACTTTGTATCATGCCCCTATTACGTGATTGTAGAAATATATCCAAAGTATAGCAAAATTGGAGAAATATATATATATAGGTCAGGTTCAGGGAAAACCTAAAAAAAACGGAAAACGGAGGAACACCCGGTAGTCTTTAATCTGGACGATATGCACTTGTGCATACAAGTAATTAATTTGGTTTTTGGTTTTTATGCACAAATGCATATTATGCACATGTGCATGTTCTAAATTACTTGTATGCACAAGTGCATGTTCTAAATTACTTGTATGCATAAGTGCATACCGTCCAGATTAAAAGCTACCAGGGTGTTCCTCAGTTTTCCGTTTTTTGAGGTTTTCCCTTGAACCTCCCCCCCTCTCTCTCTCTCTCTCTCTCTCTCTCTCTCTCTATATATATATATATATATATATATATATATATAGACGGAGGTTCAGGGGAAAACCTCAAATAAATGAAAAACTAAAAAACACGTTATCAACCGTTAGATTAAATGATCTGATGGATATGATTAAACATGCGGTTACAGCAATATTTTTTAAATTAAAAAAACATTCACCCCCTATTTTTTATTCGAAAAAATACGAAAAATGAACAAAATTCGAGTGAAATAAATTACACCAAATAAACGATCATATTTTTCTCGTTAATTTGACATCCATATTCATATATTTTTTCATTCATTTTTTCGTGGTTTTTCGGTTTTCCATTTATTTAGAGTTTTCTCTTGAACCCGACCCTATATAGACGGAATCAATTGGAAACCAACATTAGACAGAAACCAATATTGATCAATCAATGAATTTCCCTTTTTTACTTTTTTTTAATTGATAAGGGTATTTTATTATTTTACCTAATTTCGTAATGTATGTGATAATTATTATTATTATTATTATATTAATTATTTAATTTGAATGCATTTTATATATGGTAATAATTGATGTTATATTAATTTCAAGTAGGGGTGGCAATGGGTCAGGTTGGGTTGGGTTGGGTTCGGGTTCAACCCATTTATTAATTGGGTTGAAAATCTCAACCCAACCCAACCTGTTTAATTAAATGGGTTGAGATTTTCAACCCAACCCAACCTGATGGGTTGGTAGCGGGTTGAACTATTTATGATTATCCCAACCCAACCTGTTAAACAAATGGGTTGAACCTCGGTTAACCCATTTAATTTTAAAATTCTAAATGAAATAAAAATGCTTAAACTACTTCATTTCACGACAAATACACAACGACAAAGTCAAATAAATTGTTCGAAGTTTAATAAAACACAACCATAAAGTAAAATAAATAGTTCAAAGTTTCCCACAACCACAAAGTTAAATAAATCATAGTTTCAAAAAAGTTTCTAAGTAACTCGACTTCCATTTTCATCGAATCCAATTTCACTCTCGGTATTACTTTCTTCTCGATCTTGTATCTTCTCCGTCATGATTGCTCCACATAACTCCTCAAGTTGCGATTCTATTTGTGCTATAGAAATAAATAAATTAACCAACTTAGTTATAGCAAATAAATAGTTTTATATGATAATACGAAATATACAAATAATAAGTTAGAAACCACAAGGTTGTGGTGTGGTGGTAAGAGCTTGGGGACTTCATAGCGGTTGCCCGGGTTCGAGCCCCACTCGCAGCATTGTGGCCACTGAGGATAAACTCAGGGTTGCACGCTTAGCAGCTGGGCCAAAGGCTCTACTTGCCAAGGGATTAGTCTGGGCCAAAGGCCCAGGATACCCTTATCAAAAAAAAAGTTAGAACAAACCTTCTCCATATACCCAATCTCTTAGACAAATAATAGCCTCAATTGTAGACGACTTCAACGAACTTCTATAAGCATCAAGAACCCTACCGCCAATGCTAAAAGCAGATTAAGATCCACTGTTGATATTGGGATAGCTAAGATGTCCCTAGCCATCCGAGAAAGAATTGGATACCGAATCTCGTCGTGGACTCCTCATTGAACACTGGAACTCGTCGTGGAGTCGTCGTGGAACACTGGAACAGAAGTCGTCGTAGGAATCACCGTGGAACAGAGGGAGAGGAGAGGAGTCGCCGGTGTATGAGGGAAGAGGGAAGAGGGAGGAGAGGAGGCGTTGGCGTATGAGGGAAGAGGGAGGAGAGGAGGGGTCGACGTATGAGGGAAGAGGGAGGAGAGGAGGCGTACTATTAGGTAATTAGGATTTAGTCATTTAGGGTTTCAAATTTAAATATCAGATTATATAAAATTATTTTTTAATCATTAAGAATTATATTAAAATATTAATTGTAATAAATAATGATTAATAATTAAAAATAAAATATTATGTAATATTATAAATGGGTTAGAAACTAGTTGTAAATGGGTTGAAATCAGTTTGTAAATGGGTCGAAATCAGGTTGAAAAAACAGGTTGGAAATTTCAACCCAACCCAAACCCAATTAATAAATGGGTTGAAATTCTCAACCCAACATGCTAATTTTGGGTTGGGTTCGGGTTGGGTTGGCGGGTTGGATCACTTTTTGCCACCCCTAATTTCAAGTATGCACTTTTTGATTCCGATTTCAATTTCTTTTTAATTTAAAATATTCATTTTTTAATTCCTATTAATTTAAATTATTTTCCTTGATTCCGATTTCAGTTTCATATTAATTGGAATAATTAAGGTAAACTATTTTATTTATTTATTTGATTTCCGTTTCATCAAATTTTGGAAAAGAGTTATCTATACTATATTATAAAGCACGGATAAAAAAAACTTTTAAATACAATTGTTAAAGCTTAATATACCGTTATTTAATGCTAATTACTTAAAATATCTTAAAAACAACCATTAAAACTTTTTATATTATATTTAATACTATTTATTAACTTTCAATCCTTATCTCTAACTACTTTAACTCCCTTAAAATCACTCCCCTATCCCCTAAAATTACTCCCCTACATAATTAAATATAGGATAAAAATCAAATTTTAAATATAAAATATCTAAAATATAATTAAGAAAATCTAACAGAATATTTAATGTTTATTTAAAAAAAATATTATATTATTAAATCTAAAATAAATCACATTATTATTAAACTATCGAATAAACTCTTAAAAACAAGTTTTTATGCATTAAGTGTAAGTACTGTTTGTTGATTAACATTACTTAAAATTCAATATTACAAGTATTGATGCATGAGTACAAATTTCTAAAACTATATTTTGAATTCATAACTAACTAATAAACATAATCAAAACAAGATAAACATCTCAATTTAAATATAAAGAATTTAAAATATATAAGATAATCATTGAATCTAACAAAATAATTAATGTATCTCGCTAAATTAAACGAATTTATAAAAAAAACAATTATCACTCTCTCAAAACCATCCAAATCGTACCGTAAATCGACAAAAAATAAAAGAAAACATTAAAATCATGATGTATCTCGCTGCATTGCGCGAGTATGCTTCTAGTTTTTATAAAAAATTCAGATATTTAATTATATTTAAAATCAATATTTGTTTTCATTGAATTGAAATATTTTTAAAATATATTTTTTTCATTATTTGTTATATATTTGTATGGTTTTTTTAATTGGAGTGTAAAAAATTAACCATACGGAGCAATGAAGGGTAACATGTTTGATGGTGTTTCGGCTGACGAAATTCATGTTCGAGATCTACTCGACAATGATAATTCTAATTCGAGAAAGATAATGTCCTTTCTGACAGTTCTAATTCGTCTAATTCAATTCTTTCAGATAGAACTTTGAGCAAGTCATCAAAGCAGATATGGAGAGCTAAGCGGACATCTGATGAACCTGTTACTGATTAGGATAGATGTGTAGACAGATTATATAAAAGTGATTCATTTGCTTATTGTAATAAGATTTCAAAATACTCTATAAAGCAAATGATTCAAATTTCAAAACATGTCTCATGTTCTTCCTCAGATTCTAGTTCTGATGATTATGCTTTATCTTCTTCTGATTCTTATGATCATTCTTGTGATTTTATCTCTCGTGCTTCTCGTATCAAATCTTCTAACTATTTTCCCATATGAACTGCAACTAACAAACATGGGCCCAAATTCAAGTGGGTACCAAAATCTCAATCTGACTCAAAGTTGCAGGCACCTCATGTCAAGGGGGAGTAAGAGAAATATGGCTCTTGAGTAAATCAGCTTAAGACCCGGACTTCATTGTCAACATATTGGCTTCTAAGTACATTAGCTTAGAACTCGTGCTTCAGAGACTCCGACTTCTAGACAAGTCAGTCTAGGATTCGTTCTTCAAAGAACTTAGCTTTTGGCTAATGAGAAACTGTGAGTACATCTACTTTATTCCGCTGCATTTATCTCTGATAATGATGTTGTTCCAGTTTTTCTCATATTTTAAAAAAAAAAGAATCTGAGCAAATTAATTTCAACTCCTGAATTTGTTCAACCCAATTTTTTCGATTGAGACACATATTCTTTATACATTATGTGGAAGATAATATTATTGAATTATATTTTGTTTCAACTGAATATAGACTTGCCAATTAAATATTTTTAAATCTTGGCATGTTGAATTTAAAAGTTTAAACCTTTACAAATTTTATTCTATAAAGTAAAAGTTTTACAATTTTTCTTTCTTTTGAATAAAATGTGTGTCTAGAATAAATTTTCAAGTTGCTTTGTTTATATCAAAGTTTTATATGTTCAACTTTCAAGTCTAACAAAAGTCGAAAATTCAGCAACATGTTTGTAGCTTTTGATATTGCTTTAAAGTTGTGTGATTCGGAATATTTATAGTTTACAATGCTTAGAAAACCTAAAAAGTTGGAATTTTGGATCGTAATGAAAATATGGGCTAAGCACTTAGACGTAAAACCTTGTGTTTGAGATGATTATTAAATTCTTATAAATCAGAAATCTCTAAGTTTATAAGTTTCTACCTGTGACCTTTCTGGTTTGGGAAAGTAAGTTTTGTGGGATGCTTGTCATCTGGTCCCCTAAGGTCAATTGATCTGGGAGTGATCGAACCCAAATCCTTCTATAGAATCAGATAGAAAGTCATGTTCTACTGGTATGAATGGGTTTAGGATGTGTCGATGTAGCCTTTCTGATCTGGGAAAATAAGTTCTAAGGGGTGCTTGACACCTAGTCCCCTAAGGCCAACTGGTCTGGGAGCGACTGACCTAAATCCTGCAATAGGGTCAGATAGAAAGTTACGTTTACGACATGTTCTTTACTTATCAAACTTTCTGATTAAAAGATGTCAATGTGCACAAGCTTAAAAGATGCCAAAGAGCACACTCATGTAAAGATGCCATAGAGCACAATGCTAAAAGATGCCAATGAGCACACATCTCATGATACTTGGTGATATGTTTCAGTTGCAATAAACCTGTAAATTTGTGAAAATCTGAATTTTTGATGGATTAGTGTGATTATATGCAAAGTTCTCTATTATATTTTTAGAATTGCATTTTCTTGAAGCTAATCGGATTTCACATGTGAGCACACTGAATAGATTGATGAAAGTTTTTGAAACTGAACATGTCTTAACTTGATATGCAATAAAACTTGGTTCTGTATCCAAAAACATACATTTGATTTCATCTGTTGGATTTTATTGTGATATGTTACTAAGTAGAATTTTATTTGTTTCTGTTTAATTTTTTATATATTTAGTCGTTTCAAAATACATATTCAGTATATTTTTCTTTCTACATTGATGTTTCAATCATTGTGTTCTCATTTATATCTTAATGGGTTTCAACATTATTCAAGGGGGAGTGAATTAAGGAAAATGTTATGAAAGATCATATCTGTTTTTTTGAGGGGGAGTTTCTGTCTTTCTATAAAAATGCTAACTTGAATTGTCAAACTTAGTGCATTTGTGTAGGGGGAGTCAAAGAGCTTAAAAAGGTAAAATTTTTCTGAGTTCAAGTCAGCTTTGTGCCAACAGTTGGTCGCGCAAACCTCACTTTGCGCCACCTTCGGCTAGCGCAAACCTTACTTTGCGCCACCAGCGTGTCGCACAAACCTTCCCTATTTTTCCTTTATTCTAATTTTGCAGATCTTATGCTGTCTCGTCTCCAACATTTGCATGACCAAGTTGATCCCGATCATCAAGGTCATGAGGGGGAGAATATTAAGAAGATGTTAAAGAGACAAAGAGCTCCAAAGTTTATCTACTGATCAAGATTCTATTTTCTTAGTTATACTACATCTTTTGTTGTTCCTGCTCCAACCACCATTGTTCATTCAAGGTCATTTAAAAGAGGTGTGTCGTCTAGAGCACAAGCTGGTGAATCAACTGTTCGTTCAATTTTATTTCAATCTGGTCCAGTCTTGTCAAGGTAGCAAAGATAACTCAAACTGAAAGATGCTGAGAAGAATTTTTTTTTTTAAAGTCAGAAAGCTTCACAAAGACGCTTAGTTGGTTCATGCTGATTTAGAAGATGGATTTTGAAGACCACAGCGCCAATGATTACTAAGGGGAAGATTGTTAAGTCTGATTTTATAGTATCATTGTATTTATAGGTTTGGTCTTATACTGTACTTAGATAGGTTTTATCTGTTGTATCTGACTAGGGTATTTAAGTCCCTTTGGTCTTTGTTCCTTGTAACACTTTACACGCTCATTCAATATCATCAATACTTTGCGCTTTGAAATCTCTCTCTCTCTACTTTCTCCCTCTAGGATTTAGAGATCTTGGATTCACAAATGTTGAAACTCATAAACCAATACGTGTTTGATGAAACAATGTTGAAACTCATGAACCAATAGATGAAACACATTTACACATGATGAATTTTTTATAGATGAAACAATGTTGAAACGTGTTTCGTCAAATACGTGTTTGATGAAACAATGTTGAAAATCATGAACCAATTTGTTTCATGGCTTCATTAGATTTCAAATAATGCACACAAATGTTTCATCAAAAATCGATTTCATCAACAAAAATATGTTTCATCAATAATGTGTGTATACCTTTTCATCACTCCATCCCTTCATCGGCTTTCTAATAATCCTCTTAATTAATTAAGCATAGATATATAAAAAGAACCCTAAATTAGGTCTATTGATCATTATGTTTAAAAGTGCAAAAGAGTTATATAAAGAAACAACAAGTTTAAAAAATTTCCTTATTCAACGGATTTCATCTTGTTACCAAAATTGAAACAAAAAAGGAAAAACAATTTTGCCTTTTTAGCCTATTATTATTAATTTTCATTAAAAAATTAATTCATTTATTACCATATTTAAATCAAATGAATGTTGACCATTGATTACTAAGATCAATGGTATCTAGATAGTTTCCAAAGTTTCCAATCTACTTTAAGTTTTCAATTGAAACCACCTATATATATATATATATATATATATATATATATATATATATATATATATATATAGGGGTTGTTTAATTTGCAACCCTTAAAAAGGTTGCAAACCTTGCAACCCACATCTTAACTGTCGGATTCATGATCGGCGGTTACAATAGATATGGGGTCCAATATTTTTAATTAAAAAAAAGAAAAATAAAAATAAAATAACCGTCGATCATTAATCCAACGGTTAAGATGTGGGTTGCAAAATATCCTTCCACTATATATATATATATATATATATGTATATATATATATAGTATTTGGTTCATTTGAGAAATGGTAAATATATGAGAAATAGAGAAGTAATCCTAGCCATTCATATGGTCAAGATCGGATTTGACTAGTCAAATATTGCGGCTTTGACCGGTCAAAATTTGCGGCTATCCCAAAAATAGAAGGACAATTTCGTAAATTTTACAAAACACACGGGCTATGTTCATATATGAACATGTATAATTCACATATGAACTATATGTTCATATATGAACTATATGTTATATATGAACCAGTGCAATTCATAACTGAACTCTTTTAACTGATTCATATATGAACATTTGTGATTCATATATGAATCAGTTGAACTAACTAACAGATTCATATATGAACCTTTGTGATTCATATATGAATCTGTATGAATCATATATAAATCTTTGTGATTCATACAGATTCATATATGAACTCATCCCGTGTATTTTACGAAATTACCCCTCTACCTTCTATAGACCACACAAGAAATTATCCGATGCTTCGCGATCAAAGCCGCAAATGTTGACCAGATTAATTAATGGCTAAGATTACTTCTCTATTTCTCATATATTTACCATTTCTCAAATGAACCTCTCCCTATATATATATATATATATATATATATATATATATATAGGACGGTAATCAAATGAGAACCACAAAAAATTTGAAAATCGTGAGAACTGATCTAAACCGTAATTTGGTTTTGATCCTATGGTTTAACTTGAAAACTTTTTCACCACATGAAAATGGCATAATTGTAATTTTGCTAACATAGGAGATGAAACACACGAATTCACCATATGAAACACACATATTCACCAAATGAAACCTACAGATTCACCTGATGAAACACAATGATTTTTCTAGATGAAACACACGGATTCATCATATGAAACATACATATTGACCAAATGAAACCCACAGATTCACCTGATGAAACACAATGATTTATCCAGATGAAACACACCGATTCATCATATGAAACACATCAATTTACCATATGAAACATATAGATTCATCATATGAAACACATATATTCACTATGTGAAACAAATGTTGTATTAGAGAGTTGGAAAGACTTTCCCAGTCTCGGGGGAGATTTACAGCACGAATAACATTGTTAAACATGATAGAAACAAACACAACGGTACCGAAGCATGTAGTCTATCAGACAATTTCTTCATCGGGGCTCCAAATCTACCAAGTGATGCGTCTATTAACCTTTCGTTAATCAAGGATGCAAATAATGAATCAATGTTTATGTCATAAGTCCATCTCTTTCTTCCTCTTCGTTTGACCATGATCTGGACGACCTTTCGTTATCTCTTGACTATGATAAGACAGGGAAGGTGAACCTGAGTACAAACCCTAACAATCGTCCGAAATCGAGAATTGTGAGATTCAAACTCATTTGACTTCGTATCCTCAATAACCAAAGCTCTGCCACCATTGTTGAATCTATGAGACCTTCGAGCTTCAACACACAAGAAATCAAAAACTCACAAAAGAAATCTGCTTAGATCTCATCAGAACATACTTGAGAACGAAGGAGAAGAAAGAGAAAAACAAGTGTTGGAGATGAAGAAAGACGAGTATCAGTAAATTGGGGGAGAGAGAACTTTTATTTGATTTAGTAAAGTAATATCCAAAATACCCATCCAATGTCCTTGTAAATTGACAAAAGTACCCTTATTTTTTGGTTTAATTACAAATATGCTTTGTTTTTCAATGACCCTTGATTTATACTAATCCATGGACTAGATTAGTCCTTAAGGTTCTCAATCTTTATTGGGTCCTCACTAGATTTAACCCCTATATATATATGTGTGTGTGTGTGTGTGTAAATATATACAATAGTTGTGTGCGGTGCAATGTGACTAGTTGTCAAATGTTATGATAGACCAATAATGAAAAATTAAATGCAATTGCATATTAAAAGGATCTAAAATTTATATTTGAATAAAATAGAAATTAAAATATAAATTATAATAACATTTGATCATACATGAATATATATTCATATTATGATAAGAAGATGTCTTTCATTGATGTTATAGATTGTTGAAATTCTAATTATCTTCATTGCGATCAACTTCTTGTTTCAACTTTGAATTATACAGTCTCCTCAAGAAGGTCCGACAATGAATCTAAACTAAAGAGCATTTCTAGTGAAAAGTTCCATTATCATGTTAAAGGACGAAAAGGTAGTAATTTGAAAAATGTGACATTGTTAAACAAGGTAAAGAGCTTGGTTGACTACATTGACATTTTTAAGTTCAACATTCAGCCAAATCTTTCTATGCCAAGGCTCTACCTTATAGCCGTCAACAAAACAAAACAAAAAATGCATGAATTAAAAAGTACAAATAAAAGAATATTTGTGATATAGAGATGCCATCACACAGTTACAATTATAGATTGTAAGTTTCCTTTATTGTACTTAATGAATGGAGGGGTATACTAACCTTCGAGTTAAACATATGTTTCCTCAATCCCAGTATTGTGCGTGCTAGTATTGTGCTGATCTTTACAAAATACCTCCAATATGTTTGCATTTTGAAAAGCCTCCTCAAAGTAGTTGTCCTAGCTACAAGAGGAAAGATGGTAATATGCATTGAAGAGAGAAACCCATTTACCTTATTCATGCCAATTGTCTACACAGTAAAAATATTTTACATGGTTTTGGTTTTCAGGTTTACAGTATATATTTCCTAATATACCAATAGGACATGATAGTTATTATGCCACCGCCAATGTAGGGACTCTAATTCGTCAAACTATTATTATTTATGCCATTGTCTACATCATATATGTAGTACTACATCTAGTTTATCACCGCCCTTGACCAAAACAGAATAGTAAACTGCCATACACTATGGTTTTAGTAACCTCCCTTTTGTTGAAAGAAAAAAAGAGCCTTCAATTGTCAATTAACTTGTTCAGAAAATCTGACCAACAATCTTGAGAGTTAACTTAACATAAAAAACATTATTTACCAATAAGAAAGAGTATATAAATAATTAGATAAATCCAAAATCATAACCATGTTTTCTACTAAATGTACACAAAATTGACTAACTTTACCGGAAAAATCTTAAATGCATTCAAGGGATATCAACACTTGTTTCACAATCCCTTGAATGAAAATTGAGTTACCAACTAGTACCCGAAGGACAATAACAGAGGAACTACCCTTAAGCTTTCATCTTTAGGATGCAACTGCTAGAGTTCAACATCATTAAAACATTTTTTTACGTAAACTAAAATTTGACAGTAGCAAAGAAGAAAGGTGAGCCTAAAAATTTGAACAACTTAATCATACTACCCTCGCAACATAATGTCGATCAGGTACACCTCTCAAAAAGACTATTCTTTTCAGCAGCAAACTAGTTTGAACGGATGATGAAAAACGTCTATTGGTCCAAGGAAGTAGCGATATTCTCATAAAAACAAAGAATGGTGTAAAGAAGATATCAAATGTTTACTATGTTCTCGGACTTGAGCATAATTTACCAAGTGCGAGTCAACTTCTCTCGACGAGACATGATGTTCATTAAAAGAGTGGAGATTCTAAAATAAAGGATATCGATAACACTATCCTTGGCAACACAAAAATGACATCTAATAAAATGTTTCTTTTGAGATTTCCAAAAGATAATATATCTTCTTTTAATATGATTACCCAACAAATTAATAATGGTTTTGGCATCACCGGTATGGACACTTCAGTTTTGTTCTTTGTATCACATACGTAAAAACCACATTGTTCTTAGTATGCCAAAGATTAAACTAGTTGATCAAGTTTTTGAACGATGTGCTACTTGAAAGCATTTAGAAATTTTTTTCACATGACAAGTCATGGAAGGCGTCAAAGCCTCTTAAAGTCATTCATTCCGATGTTTGTGGGACAATGAGCAATGTTTGTGAGACAATGAGCACAACCTCTGTCAGGATCTGATTCTTAACAAGAATAATTAAACTCAGAAACAATATTAAAGAAGTTGCGGAAAAACACTTTAATATTCAAAAGATCAATGTAACAGTAAAGAATAAATCACAACTTGTAAACTTTATTGAATAATTAAAGTTACAAGCTTTCAAACAAAACCTCAATCTTGATGAACAAGCTCACCAAGACGAATTCTACTTCTCTAGAACTAGGATTGTAAACCTTGAGGTTAATTCTCTCTATCAACAAAACTTAGAAATCTCGTCTCAAAAAATATATTGAAAATACAAGATAACTACAAAACTTAAAAGATCTTCAATATATTCTTCTATAATTATCTTCACACCTTCCATGATTATCTTCAAGCCTTGATCTGCGCATATCTTGATTATCACATAAGCAGTAGTAAATCAGAGCAACATTAATACCCTGAGCAGTATTAATCTTCAGCAGTACTAACCATTTTTAGCAGCATTAACCAATTAGCAGTACTAACTACTAGCAGTAATAACTCTCCAAGCAGTACTTATTAATCAAGTAGCAGCACTAACTCTTTAAGCAGTATTAATTTTACTAGCAGTAGTAATCTTGAAAGCCTGGCAGTAGTAATCACTTAGACAAATCTTCAGTTCCCAACAATCTCCCCCTAACTTGACTTTTAGAGAAGAGAAGTCAAGTTCTTCAGATGCTCCCAAAACTCCATTGCTCACAATCCCATATCAGGATTCAGCCCCAAACTTTGATTAATCGTTCTCTGAATTAAGTATCTTGCCATTGCAGAATCTGGTGCACAACCTAGCTTTTTCTTCAACATAGCATGTAGCTTTAACCTGCTATGGTTGTAAACTCTATCTACTATTTCGGATTGAACAACATGCATAGATATTCCATCATAAGTTTTGTAACAGATATCCCTGGAGCTTTCAGCTTATCAGCATATAGTTTCATCCCCACCTCAAACATTTCCTCTAAGTCAGATTTGGAGCATACTCTTACTATCTTGGCCCAAGTAGGATACACCTCAAACTTTTCATCCTTCCTCTTAATCCTGATATACTCCTTACCATCTACTTCCATAGTATCCCAGTGAATAATCTCAGGAGGCTTGACACCAACTGGTTCAGCAGTTATAGGCTCAGGCACTTTTTCCATCATCACCATGTACATATTTACATCATAAGTACTAGATGGTTCTTCCTGAGTTTGAGCTTTCTTTTCATCTGACTTAGGTGCCCCTTCTTCTTCAGCGACCTTTTTTTCTTTCTCAGCTTCTTCCTCAACGACTATAGGTTTCTTAACAAGTTTTCTTCTTGCCATCATTTTTTTTCTTTTCAAAGTCTTCAAACTTTCACTTAGAGTATCTTCCTTCTTTGGAGTTTCTTGATCATCAGGAAAGGGTTTTTGTATTAGAAAGTCATTACTCTCTTTCATCCTCTTTTCCACTTCAACTCTGGCTCTGTCATTTTCTTGAAGCTTAGTCATCTCTGCATCATACAACCCTTTGATTTGATCAAAAGACATTTTTGTGACCATCTCCTTTTTTACTCCCACAACACCTTTGAGGAAAGTGATCATCTTCTTTCTCTCTTGAGTGCCAAGGTAGGTCTTTGAAGGTTGTCTCTTCTTTGCACTCTTTTTGATCATCACAGGCTTCTTTAGAGTTGCAGATTTCTTCTGTGCTATCTCTATTGCCAAACTCTTTTGAAATGCTTCATTAAGCTCTGCAGCTAGAGCTCTTGCCATCTCCCTATCCTTCTCCATTTGATCTCTTTCAGCTATCTCAAGTTCTGCTTGAATCTTCTTAGCCAAAGCTTCATCTGACTCAATCAGCTTTTGCTTTTTAAGTGGTTAGTCAGATTCCACTATCTTGTCTTTGTCTTTGTCCTTGCTTGCTACCTTCTCAACACTGGCTTTCTTGATAACCTCAGCATTGTCTTTGATGACAATTCATTTGGCCTTTGAAGTGACCTTAGAAGTATCATGTTTAGCTTTTATTAATGCTTCAGCTACCTCAATTTCTTCCAAATTGCTGCTAAGGAGGTCTGTTAATATCTCTTTAACAATTTCTACTGCTTCATTTATTTCAGCAGCATTAATTGTTTCTGATGCTCTATCTGTTACTGCTGCTTCTTCAAACACTGAATCGGTTTCTACTGCTTGTACATCAAACTCCCCCTCAACTCCATGTATCTCCCTCTTATTTTCAGCATTCTCCATGTTGACCTCAGCTTCTGACTCCCCCTTTTTGGGAGCATCATTCACTGGGTTCCTTCTTCTGAGTACAAATATGTGCTTCTTCTTCTTTTGAATCACTTTCTTAACCAACTACTTTAATGTGCTGATTTCTTCTTGCTGGTTGATGATAACCTTCTTGAGTTCATTGACAACCTGCTTTTGAGAATCCAGTTCAGTTGCCATTTTGGACATGGATGAAATCAATTCGTGGTAGTCATATATATCCTCACCGTCTCCAGGAGTGTAACCCCCTTTTGAGGGATCATTGGAACTTTTAGTAGTAGAGGTCTTTTGCCTAGCAGAAGCACCCTCCACCCCCTTGGTTTCTTGGAACCTGGGACCTTTGGATGATTTCTCACCCAAAGTTGCCATAGGGAAGGTCTTAGTGATGTTACCACTGGCCTCCTCTGTGCTAGCAGGAGTAGTGGCAGCCTTCTCACCCACATGCTCAAGCATCTCCTCAGTTAGCACCTCCTTGGGGTTGGGAGACACCCCAGTGGTTTCCCTATAGATATTCTCTAATGGAGAATTCTCCATTAGAGGGCTTTGAGGTTCTGGGTTTGTAGGAGGTATAACAAGGGAAGGAGCCTTGTGTACCTTTCTCTTAGCATATGTTTTGGCTATAACTGGTGTTGGCTTAAGAACAAGAGACTGAGGAAGTGATATAGTGGTTGAAGGTTGGGTTTGGCTATCAGTGGGATGGTCTAGTGAGGGCCTTGACCCTGATGACATACCTTCTTGGTTGTGGGACACCACCATCATTGTAGAGAACAATGGGGTGTCAACTCCTTCCGAGTCCTTGGCAGATCTTTTCATATTTGAAAAGACCTTGCCCTTAGGGATTTTAGGTACATATACCTCATTAAACTGAGGTATATTCGTCAATTCAGTGGTGATAACTTCCTGGAGAAATCTTGGATACATATAGAAACTCTTTTTATTATCCAAGTTTGACACAAGGTCATTGAAAATCATTTTTGAGAAATTATACTTTCTGGCAGTGGACAAGCAAACCAAAGCATAAGCAATGGTACTGCTGAACTGACTCCATCCAGTAGTTTTTCTAGAAATACAGTGCATAAGGGTATGAACAAAGAAACGCCATTGGGGAGAAAAATTAGCTTTGTAAAATTTGAAAACACCCATTTGGCCTTCATACCCCATTCTGGTGAGATTGGAAAACAAGTCCTCATTAGGGATAGAAGTAATACCTGAGGCATCGTCTAGACGTAGACTGATGCGAATGACCTCTTCAGTGACTATCAAGGGTTTGTCACACACCTTTGTCTTGATAAACTGCACGCCGTTTTCAGTAACAGCGGTGGCATTGGCCCAAAATTTCTTCTGGTGCTCGATGAAGATTGGTGGTGACACAGTAAAAGCATACGCTATATGACTGATCTTGAGAAAATCAACTATTAGATGGAATCCATCAGCCTGCTTCGGCTTTTGAAGCATTGCGATCTCATTATGTTCATCAATGAACGCCATGGATGCCATCGGTCTTGAGGATTCTTGACTGAAACACACTTGTTACTTGAGAGAAAAGAGTTAGAGAGAAGATGAACAGTATTCAAAGAGTCGTTGTGAGCTTTTAGGCGGGCAAAGAGGGTATTTATATGATTCGGGAAATAAGCAGTATTAACCCTATTTTCAGTTAAAGCAGTATTAACTGAGAGCAGTATTAACTGAGAGCAGTATTAACTGAGAGCAGTATTAACTGAGAGCAGTATTAACTGATACCTGAAGTAGCAACTCAGACTAGCAGTATTAACTTTGCACTGTCAGCATTAAAACTGCACTAGGAGTATTAACAATACTTATTACACTTTTTAAGTTTGTGTTAGTCTGAGCAAGGCAATAAACCTCCTGAGAAAGATGACTAGTAGCACCAACCAAAATAAACAAATAACAGGTATACAAACACTTTTTAAACATGAGCTCATTCAGAGTTGATCATGCCCACACTTGTGACCAAGAAAGTGAATCTACCCACATCAAAACCTTTAGTGAATAGATCAGCAAACTGGTTATCAGTATGAACTTTAGCAAATTAAATAAGCTTCTTTTCATTGCAGTCTCTAATAAAGTGATAACTGATTTCAATGTGCTTTGTTTTGGAGTACTTGACTGGATTGTTAACAATGCTGATAGCACTGTTATTGTCAATGAAGATTGGAGTGTGAAGAAAGGTTACCCCATAGTCCAACATTTGATTCTGAATCCATAGAACCTGAGAACAACAACTTGCAGCAGCAATGTACTCAGCTTCTGTTGTGGATAAGAACACTGTGGTTTGCTTCTTACACTGCCAAGATACTAGTCTTGCACCCAAAAGTTGACATCCCCCTGAAGTAGACTTTCTATCCATATTAGCACCACCCAAGTCACTGTTTGAATATGCAATCAAATCAAAAGTGGATTCATAAGGATACCAAAGACCTAATCTAGGTTTCCCTCTTAAGTATCTGAAAATCCTCTTAACAGCTTGAAGATGTGACTGCTTTGGCTTGACTTGGAATCTGGCACACACACACACTGGGAACATGATATCTGGTCTTGAGGCTGTGAGATACATGAGAGATCCAATCATTGATCTATAAAGATGGACATCAACATCCTCCCCCTCAAGATCAGCAGTGATCTGTTTGTGTGTTTCCATTGGTGTGCTTGTTGGATTTGAGTCTGATAAACCATACTTATCTAGGATGTCTTTCACATACTTAAATTGACTTATGAAAATCCCATCTTTCTGCTGTTTTACTTGAAGCCCAAAGAACAAGGTGGATTCACCCATTGAACTCATTTTGAAGCTCTTGTGCATCAATTCTTCAAAGTCTCTACACATCTGATCTTTTGTGGATCCAAATATGATGTCATCCACATAGATCTGAACAAGTAAGATGTCCTTCTTACTTCTTCTAATGAAAAGAGTCTTGTCAATTATTCCTCTTTCAAACCCATTTTCCAAGAGATAGGTAGACAGAGTATCATACCATGCTCTTGGGGCTTGATGTAGACCATAAAGTGCTTTCTTAAGTTTGTATACTCTGTCAGGATATGATGGATTTTCAAATCCAGGGGGCTGACAAATGTATACTTCTTCATCAATTGTTCCATATATAAAGGCACTCTTCACATCCATCTGGTAGACCTTAAAATTCATAAATGAGGCATAGGCTAGAAACAGCCTAATTGCTTCTACCCGTGCAACTAGAGCAAAAACTTCCTCATAGTCTATGCCTTCTTCCTGAGTGTACCCTTGGGCCACTAGCCTTGCTTTGTTCCTGATTACTATTCCTCTCTCATCCTTTTTATTTCTGAAAATCCACTTGGTGCCAATTTCTCTATGACCTTTTGGAAGGTCCACCAAGTCCTAAACATCTTGAAATTTAAACTGTAGCAACTCTTCTTGCATGGCTTCTATCCAACTTGAATCTTTCATTGCCTCATAAGCCTTCTTAGGCTCAATCTGAGATAGAAAGCAAGAGAGTAAAGTATGTTGCTGATCCTGCAGATCTTGAAGTCTGCTTTGATTCCTAGTCATCATAGGAGAAGAGATGTCTCCTATTACTAGTTCAGGAGGATGATTCTTCTGAGTTCTTGTCTGAAGACTAGGTTCTTCATTAATTCCCACATCTAAATTGGAATTATTTAAGTCAGCTGAGGGAATTTCATCAGCTGCTTCTGGCTCTTCATGCTCTGGATTCTCCTCATCTCTTCTTTCTTCTTCACTATGACTTGATTCAGTAACAGTCTCCCTTTCACAGATTTCAACAGGGGTCATTGTAGGTATGGGAAAGATCACAGACTTAGGAATAATATCTTATACTTGTTCATCCCCTGATCCTCTACTTCCTGATCCTGCATGATCATCACTACTGCAACCCAAAGAGTTAGTTAGTGAATCAATGTCAAATAACCACTGAGGACCTGAACCAATAGGATTTGGTGTGTTCTCATTGCATTTGATATTGTCACTTTCCTCAATTACTCTAGAAGAAGAATTAAACACTCTGTAGGCCTTACTCTAAGATGAGTAACCAACAAGAAAACCATCATCTGCTTTGCTATCAAACTTTCCTAAGTGAGTTTTGGTATTGAGAATGGTACAAGGACAACCAAAAGGTTTAAAAAATCCAATAAATGGTTTTCTTTTATTAAAAAGCTCATATGGTGTCTTGTTCTTAGGCTTGACTACAAAAACTCTGTTTTGGACATAGCAAGCAGTATTTACTGCTTCAGCCCAGAAAGGAATTGGAAGTTTTGAATTAGCTAACAGAGATCTAGCAGCCTCAATCAGTGTCCTATTCCTTCTCTCAGCAACACCATTTTGTTGTAGAGTCCTAGGAGCACTGTATTGCCTCTCAATTCCTTTTTCCTCACAAAAGGTGTTTAGGTTAATATTTTTAAATTCAGTACCATTATCTGACCTAATGACTTTTACCTTTTGATTTGTTTGGTTTTCAATTCTTAGAATAAAGTATTTGATCAGTCCGCTTGTCTCATCCTTAGTCCTTAGAAAAAATACCCAAGTAAATCTAGAGTAATCATCAACAATAACTAAGCAGTATGATTTCTTACCTATACTCATGACATTTGTAGGACCAAATAGATCCATATGCAACAACTGAAGAGAAGAAGAAATTGTGTTCAATTCTTTGGACTTATGAGAAGTTTTGTGTTGTTTGCCTTTGAGACAAGCAACACAATGATCATCACATGAAAAGACTTTTGAAGGTAGACCTCTTACAAGGTTGTTTCTAACAAGTTTATTCATTGTTTTAAAGTTCATGTGACACATCCTTCTGTGCCAAAGTGATGATTCATCCACAGAGGCTTTTGAAACAAGACAGTTTAGGGATGAATCATTTGAAACATTTTCCATATCCAAACAATAGACATTATCCTTTCTAGGAGTTCTTAGTAGTATCATCTTTTCATCAACTACCTTGAATCCAGGAGCAAGGATAATGCATTCTGAATCAGTGAATAATATACTATGCTTTTTGTCACAAACCTGTGATACACTTAACAGGTTGTATCTTAACTGTTCAACATAGAAAACATCTTCAAAGGTCATGTTACCTTTTGTTACATCACCCTTACCACTAATCTTACCTCCATCTGGAGTATTACCAAAGGCAACATGCCCTCCATCAATTTTCTTGAAATTCTTGAGGCAAGCCATGTTCCCTGTCATGTACCTAGAGCAACCACTATCAAAATGCCAAATGCTCTTTCCCTTGAGTTGCTGGTTGCCCTGCACATAAGATAAATCAATTAGTATTGACTGTGAACCCAAGCCAAAGTGGTCTTGGGCCTTTCTTTCTCATCAAAGTACTTACACTCCTTTTTGACGAGTTTTTTAAATTTAGAATCCTCTTAACTGGAGTACTTTGTCAAGATGATTGGTCTAGAAGCACAAGCACTAGAAGCAGTACTAATTTTAGAAGTACTAACAGAGTTAGCAGCACTAACAGGTTTAGCAGTACTAACCTTGTTAGAAGCACTAACAGAGTTAGCAGTATTAATATTTGTTGAAGTACTTACAATGTTAGTTTTAGAAGTATTAATACTATCAGCAGCACTAACATTGATAGTAGTAGTATTGCTTCTGGCAGTACTATCTTTGTCAGCAACACTATTTGTGGTAGCAGTACTAACAATTTTAGTGCTTTTGGGAACCCACATCTTGACACTTTCGTTTACAGTCTTTTTCTTCATGTGGCTTTTAGATTTAACATGTTTCTTAGCCACATGGTTCCTTTCATTCTTCCTATAACCAAAGGGTTTTTGTACATATCTTTGAAAATTTATCCTTTGGTTCATAGGATTAAAATAACAGTGCTTGGCAAGATGGTTCAATTTGCCACATATGAAACAAGGTTTTGGTCTGATGATTCTACTCAGATCAACTCCTTGTTTCTAAGCCCACTGATTATTCCAATTTCTTTGATCTCCCCTCCTTTTATCATGTTTTAGGGGCTCATATTTATTACCTGCACACTGTTTGCAAGGAACAGGATTCACAACTGTAGTCTGCTTGTAATGGACCTTTTTAGACTTTCCCTCAGTCTTCTCTCCACCATCAGATTTGAACCAATCCCTTCCACCACCCTCATTGGTAAGAATGTTATTTTCTAAGGGAATCTCACCACTCACAGTATTTTCCTTACTCTTACCAGCTTCTTTCTCAGTCTTGTCTTCAACAACTACTTCATCTAAAGGATCTATCTTAGTGGCTCCCTCATGCAAGTCCTTCCTATCCTTGGTCTCTAGCAAATCTGATTTAGGAGGGATGTAGTTGTTGTTGTATGGTGGTGGTGTGGTATTGTACCCAATTCCTGGTTTAAGCTTATCATGGATTTGAGCCTTTAGAATTGAATCCATGGCTTTAGAAGCATATGAAAACTTTTCTACATCCAGCTTAACCTTGGCTAGCTCTCCTCTCAACTTTTCATTCTCCTCTCTAGACTTTGTTAATTGGATTTCTAAATCATTTTTCTCCTACTTCCAGTAATTTGTATCATATGTGTGTTGAAGTTCATTGGCTTGGAAACCTTTAATTTGTTCCTCAAACCTCTCAACAATCTTCACATAGTCTTTTCTATCCTTTTCTAACCTCTTAAGGTCATCACTCATACTTTGGTTGTGATCCCTGTACCTTTTAACAGTGTCTATGCAAGTTTGAGTACAGAGATTAGAAAGTACCTCAGTTGGGAGATCAGATACCTCTGCCATGAGAGCTTGATTTTGAATGACCTCTTCTGCTTGATCACTCCAGTCAAACCCCATTCCTTGTTGAGAAACAAGAGTTTGAGCAGAGTTTCTGTTCTGGTTGAAGCTTCTAGTCTGAGCTTGTTGATGGTTGTTATGAGACACTCCACTTCTGCATTCCCTGGCAAAGTGTCCCTTCATGTGACACTTGTAGCACTCCACCTTTGACTTATCAAAGCCTGCTCCATCTTCTCTTATTTGAGAAAAGTTGTTCCTCCCAGTCCTCTTGATGAACTTCTTTACCCTCATAGAAAGCATGGTCATCTGCCATTTAATATCCATCTCTTCAAGATCATCAGGATGAAGCTGTTCCAAGTCATCATTGATTAAAGAAGAGTTACCATGGCTGGAAAGAAAGGCTTCAAAAACAGATTCATTGCCTTTTTCTTGATTTACTACACTGGCAGCACTAACTGATTCAGGGTTAGCAGTAGAATCAGTTGATGCTGATAGGAGCGCAGCATTATGAACATATCCAGTAGGCTTCTTCTTTGCTTCCACCTCAGATTCAAACACTCTCAGATCATTATACAGATCATCCAGTTCCTTTTCTTCCAACATGTCATTCTGTCTGAATGAGACAGTGTACATGGTCCATTCATCTCCAAGAGATCTGAGGAACTTTCGGTTGACATCATCTTGTTCCATCTGAACTACAACAGTAGCCAACTCACCAATTAATTTATTGAATCTATCAAAAGTTTGAGTCATAGACTCATTCTTTGAAGATGTAAAGTTCTCATATTGCTGCTTGAGAATATCCCTTTGATTCCTCTTAGTGCTCTTGGTGCCAGCAAATCTCTTCTCTAAAGCATTCCATAGAATCTGAGCATCAGTGAAGTGACAAAATTGATGTTGATATTCATTAGGGATGGCCAAAAGCAGGGTGCTTAAGGCTTTCATCTCCAATTGTCTCACTTTCTTCTCAGCATCAGTTTTTGGAGGTGGTCTTCTTCCATCTTGTCCAATTTTACCTTCAGCAGAGGGACCATTCTCAACAATGTCCCACATAGAAAAGTCTGTAAGGAGGATGTACTGCTTGATCCTAATTTTCCACATGTCAAACTCATTAGGTTTGAGCATGGGAACCTTTGAAACAAGAGTACTATTTGATTCAACTGTGTTTTCCATGATGAATAAAGGTTTCTGAGAATACTAGCTCTGATACCACTTGTCAGGATCTGATTCTTAACAAGAATAATTAAACTCAGAAACAATATTAAAGAAGGTGCGGAAAAACACTTTAATATTCAAAAGATCAATGTAACAGTAAAGAATAAATCACAACTTGTAAACTTTATTGAATGATTAAAGTTACAAGCTTTCAAAAAAAACCTCAATCTTGATGAACAGGCTCACCAAGACGAATTCTACTTCTCTAGAACTAGGAATGTAAACCTTGAGGTTAATTCTCTCTATCAACAAAAACTTAGAAATCTCGTCTCAAAAAATATTCTGAATACATCTATACATATACTGAAAATACAAGATAACTACAAAACTTAAAAGATCTTCAGTATATTCTTCTATAATTATCTTCACACCTTCCATGATTATCTTCAAGCCTTGATCTGCGCATATCTTGATTATCACATAAGCAGTACTAAATCAGAGCAGCATTAATACTCTGAGCAGTATTAATCTTCAGCAGTACTAACCATTTTCAGCAGCATTAACCAATTAGCAGTACTAACTACTAGCAGTACTAACTCTCCAAGCAGTACTAACTAATCAAGTAGCAGCACTAACTCTTTAAGCAGTATTAATTCTACTAGCAGTAGTAATCTTGAAAGCCTGGCAGTAGTAATCACTTAGACAAATCTTCAATTCCCAACAACCTCTATCGGAGGAAGTCAATGTGTTCTCACAGTTATCGACGATTATAAGACTGGGGTGTTTTTCCTGTAAGAAAATTGAGAAGTATTTGAGTACTTCAAGACTTTTAAGGCGTTTGTTTGAAAGAAAAGCGGCTATGAATCAAGACATAGTGATCGGAATGCATTAGAGAGTACAATGAGCAGTATTTTTGAAATGTCTTAAGAGATAATGGCATACAACATGAACGTACTACTTGTTACACCCCTCAACATAAAGGTGTCCTGAAAGAAAAAAAAATAGGACTATCATGGAGTTACGGGACATTAATTGTTGATTATGGCATAGCTACGGGACATCAATTGTAGATTTTTATTTTTAAACTAATTTAATCGAAACCAAAACTCATACATATTTTCGCAGTATGCTTATGTTAGAAAGAAACATTAGGATTAAAACAAATATTTTTCTCAATCCATGGCCCTACCTAATTTCATGTTAGGCAGGTAGGGCATAGTCATCGATCATTTTAGTCTAAAGTTATGATCAGACCATCATTCATATCAAAAAAATACAAAATTAACCAAATATTTATAAAAACTAATTAACCAAATGCTAATTGTCGTTAGGTAAAAATTGATTACCCAAATGAATGAAAGCTACACTAAGAAACGAAATATAGCTATAAAGAAAATTATAAAATTAATCCAAGAGAACTATAAGAATCGACCCAAGGTGTGTCACTCTCCAAAAATCATTTCTAATCTAAGAAAGCAATAAAATAAATATAAGAACAAGAAACTAAATACGTAAAAGATAAATTACAACTAAACATAAAACAATAACAACTATAAAATAAACTATCTATATATATATATATATATAGAGAGAGAGAGAGAGAGTGAATTAGTTTTGGTCTTTAAGGTTTCGTATTTTCTTTGAAAGGAGGATATATACTTCAATGTCTCAAATAGTGGTCCATGAGGTTTGGATTTTGCTTTGAAAGGAGGACCTGACCACTAACTTCGTTAAAAAAAACTCAGTTAGAGTCAGGGGCAAAATTGTCCAACCATGTTTTTTCCCTTTTTGCATGTTTTCTTTGCCTTTTCTTATTTAAGTAAAATATATCAAACTCTAGGGACCACTTAGGTAATTAACTCAAATATAATATATATATATATATATATACACAATTATATAACTTAAGAAAATCGTCGGCGACCTTAAGGTTACCACACAGGGATGCAAACTCCGCCTACCACCCTATGTCCAAAAGTGTAAGTCTATCTATGTGTGTATATATATATATATATTTCTCCGGTGAACCCAACACCACGGCTGAGACCATTTTTTCCGGTGTAACGATCGTTTCCTTTCCACCTCCCCTTCCCACATGACACCCCAAACCCATCTTCATTAAAACTCACCAAAATATTCTTCTCTAAACCTGTGGTCGTGGGATACCGTCGGTGAGATGCTGGTGGTCATGGCTGGAGATCTCCGACCAACTTCACCATCTCCGACGATCAAAAACCATTATCGTCCCTGTGATATGGTGATTTAGTCCCTGTGTAATATATATATATATATATGTGTGTGTGTGTGTGTGTGTGTGTGTGTGTGTGCTGTGATTTTCTAACAAACACACATGTGAAGATGGTAGGTGGGTCACTATGTTGTTAATATCGGATATCGGTGGTGTATCGGCCAGGGACCGATACACGATATATCGGAAATATCGGTCAAAAATATCGGTTCATATAATATTTCTTAGAATTATATAATATATACATATATCAATATGCATCCATAAACATATCATATGCATTAACTAAAAACATAGTTTCAGCATCAAACATCAACTTAAAATAGTTTCAACATCAACTTAAACAAGTTTCACAAAACAAAATATAGGAAAAGTGTTCATAAACGATATATCGGTATTATCGGCCGATATATCGGTCAATATCGACGATATATCGGTACCCGATATAAATAGCGATATTTGACCAGCGATATTTTGTTTAGGAGCGATACACGATATATCGCCGATATATCACGATATTAACAGCATAGGTGGGTCACGATGGAGTTTTACCACAGGGAAGGGGGAATGGTGGTATGGTAATCGATTCTTAGTACTCTTGTGGTGTTTTCAGTTTTGTGTATATATGTATTCAAGATTTACACAGGGACGCTGGGTTTTTTGCATCTTGTGTATGTATGTTGAAGAAGACTTAAAAAAAGGACAAGTGAGATGGTTGTGATTTAGGAATACACTGGGGATGAAATGATTAATGGAGTTACATATGAGGAAGAAAAGATTAGTGATGGTGGTGGGGGTATATATATATATGGGTTTTTTACATTGATGATGATGATGATATGTATATAATATATATATATATATATATATATATATATATATATTATATGGTTAATTACGAAATAGGTCATTATAATTTTTTGACTTTAACAAAAATATAGAAAACAAAAAAAGATTGCAAAAGGAGGGACAAAATATGGTTGGACGATTTTGCCCCTGACTCTAACTGAGTTTTTTTAACGAAGTTAGTGGTCAGGTCCTCTTTTCCGAGCAAATACCAAACCTCATGGACCACTATTTGAGATACGGAAGTATAGGTCCTCCATTCAAAGAAAATACGAAACCTTAAGAACCAAAACTGTAATTCACTCTATATATATATATATATTAATATAAACTAAAACATAAATTTAAAATGATAAAGGAGACTAATACAATACAAAGGATTTGAATTCCTAAGAATTAAGACTTCAACATCATCATCGATCAGCCGTATTGCATCTTCATCACATCTCTACAACAAAATTAGGTTTATAGGACATCGCCAATTTCTAAGCGTCCTAAGTAGACTTCTTTGTAAGACTTCATTAATAGGATCAAAAGCGTCCAGTTGTAATAAGTTTATACGACGCTCTTGGGTGTCTTAACAAGTTTTTTGGGGATCTTTCAATATAAAACGTCGCATTAGCTATTTTATAGAGTGTCCTATAACCCAACTTTTTATTGGGCACTTATTTTAATAAGACATTTTTTTCAAATAGTTTCCTATAAAATAGCTAATACAATATTTTTTTATAAGAAGGTCCTAAAAAACTTGTTACGAAGGCCAAAAATATCCAATAAACTAAATACAACGCCTTTATAAACGGTACGCTTAATTTTTTTTTGTTCCTATAAATCAAGTCTTATAATACGGTCTAATAGGACGCTCTAAAATTTTTGGTGTCCCATAAACTCAATTTTGTTGTAGTGAACATAGCAAGGGATGTGAAATTTGGTGTGGTTATTGATCGAGCGGATTTTCCATCTAACAAAAACCATGGCCCAATGAAGGATGAAACTCTGCTTCTACGGGACATGATGGTGAGCCACGATGATGTGAACCGGCTGTAAGAACGCCCTATTCCTCCTCGCCTAGTAAAATTTATCCGGAATGTGTCCCAAAAGGACCAACTTGGTTCTTGATTCTGAAAATTCAAAGTATCTGGAAGAGGCCCAATAACTCGGAGTCATGCATTATCGGATGGATGTGTAACATTATGGTTTTGATAGAGGAAAGAGAAAGGCTATCCAGTTGCCGGAGAAAATAACCACACACACTAAGGAAAGAAAGAGGCCTCAGATCAACCCCGACTGTGAGGCCTCCACATCGAGGTCCAAGCTCAGACTTTACGCCCACATGGACAAATCTTGTGGGGTCAAATTCATTTCCTAACTACGGAGAGCACACATTGCAATCAGTTGATTTCACTTTGCTCTTGGGAAGGAAATATTGCATTAAAACATATTAGAGATGCTAACAATAAACTAATTTACTGCTTTGCAATCGAAAAACAATTTTATTTGGAAAAGCGAACCTAATGCATATCAATTATTTTAATAATATACACACGATAAAAAGATAGAACGAGAATGTGCAAATCACATAAATTATGCAGCACAACTTATGATAATTTGAACATACTTAATCAAACAAAAAATGTTGCAAATGATGGCAAACCAAGACAACACAGCACACACAATGCTCCTCATGGTAGTGGGTGAACCACAAACAACATTCTTGGCTGATGATCATGGTAATTATGGAATCTCCAACTATGGTTGAGTTGGCAAATCGTATTAAGAAAATGAAAACGATTTTGATGAAAACGATTTTAAGAGACTATGGGGTTTGGGGAGTTCATATTTAACTTCTAAATGTTTTACTTTTCAAATATGACGTGTAGAGATGTTAATGTAGTACAAGTATCATAAAGTGATTAGAAAATATATCATTACCTTTATGAGGATTCCCACCCTCTAGAAATGATATGAACATTGACGATAAGAATTTCTTGATCTTGATAAGTAAGCTAAAACCATATTGGAAAATATAGAATGAAAAAGATAAGCATAAATCAACAATAATGAAAGATAAAATAAAATGGGAAAAAAGGTCGTTAATTACCTCGTTTGACAAGCTGCCACATTGAAAAACCGCGTACTTCCCTCTTTCATCATAGGATAAAAATAAAAAATATAAGAATATTGTTCATTTATATTTAGAGTACTCATGTTTAGAAATTGAAGGAAATAGATAAAGATAAATATTTAAATAGCTAGATTCTCATAAATTACATCACAAATGTTCAATGTGGGACAAAAGTTTAGTATCCATACATGGTATCATGAATGTCTTAATTGACATCTTTACGATGTGGGATAAAGTATACGAATGAAAACCTTGAATTTTTTTTTTATGTTTTCCTTTCGTAGCAAAATTCGTACAAGCACCATAAATACCACTTTATTATGATCGAGACCAACAATGGTATTGTATATTCTACTATTTGAGTTACCGAATGAACATCAAGTTGTATGTGTTAGGTCATATCGACACAATCGTGTTCATATGAAAACCCTATTTGGTCAAATGTTTCATTGTATTGAGTTACTCAATGAACTTCAAGTCATATTTTATTCATGAGATCATTTTAGTATAATCTTGTTCTTAGAATAACCATATGTTTGATCAAAAGTCTCATAGGACATCAATTAATTTAATTTGAGTTTTTATTCTTGAGAGTTTTATGTTACTCTCTAGGGGTAGAATTCAATGCATAAAACTATCGTTATAGATGTTGGCTTTTCCATTCATTCACACCATCTAATTTCTTATCTTAAAAATAATTGCACTTGATATAAATAAGCAAGAACTTACCAATAAACTCCAAAATCGTTTGAGTTATATCAAGAAGAAGGGAGTAAGAAGTCAGTCAAAATGTGACCCAAAAATTACAATAAAACCGTTGTTGTACTCATACATGACTTCAATGAGACTTTACAAGCTAGTCACATTCAAGCACTCATTGGTTTTCTACCTTAGGTATGCGAACAACTTCCCCATCACTACAAAACAAAGGGCTTCACTTATGGAAAGTATCACAAAATTTGACACTCTACCTTAATACCAAGATACAAAACCTAACATTGATGAAACAAATAATCCACAAATAAGATAGGAAACTCAAGACTTAATTACTAGTTATCTTTGGCATAGCCATCATCCGCCAATACCTTTAAAATAATAATAATTGTCATACCCTAGTCTTCCAACATCATCAACTTCTAAACACACCTTCAAAGGCATAAAAAATGTCTCCACCTCCCAAATGGCTTTATGGCATCAACACTTGATCAAGTGGATGATTTCGAGCAATGCTCAAACATCGCAACGTTTAACGGCTTTGTAAAAAAAACATTTGTTGTGTAATCATTTCTATGAATCATCATAAGCTATATATAAGTTTTTCTTCATGAACCACCACTAGAAAAGACTCAAGAAAGTGGATGTGCTTAATTTTCTAGGTATAAGCCAAATTTTAAGTGTAACACCCGTAATTTTCGTAAGTAAAGGTCACCCGGACGTTTTTACAACTTGAAAATGGTGGTATTTATGTTGGGAAAACATTATCTAAAGTCCCTTAGAGTATCGAGAGTGATGGCATTGAAAAAGTTGAGTTTTGGGGCTTCGGAAAGGTCCCGCTACACACTGTCACAGTCGAGGAGAAGGGACAGAACACTGGTACACCAGTGACTTTGCCCTAGGCATTGTCACCTGGCAATGTCGCCACGTGTGCCAGGTCTTCTTAAAGTCACGATTTTTGTTGCATTTCTCATACCTCTTCACCCAAATCAGTTTCAAATGCTCCCAAACCTCCCAAGAACGATCCAACACCACCCTTTGACATTTTGGGGTATCTTTGGCTCAAATCTTTGCATATCATGGTGGTAAATCATCACCAAGGTTAAGTGTAGAAGCTAGACACCAAGAGCCTCCATCTTCATCTTCATCTTCAACCTCAAGCTTCATTTTGAGCTTTCTAGGTTTTCACCAAAACCTAAGTGATAAGTTCATCCTCTTAGGTTCTAATCTTGGTTATAAGTTATAAATGTTTCATTGTTGATTTTCCTAGTGATTGGTTTTTCAAATATCGGATTTGATGATTTTGGAAAAATTATGTCAAAATTAGGGTTTTGGCCAAATTGGGGATTTTGATGTAAAATGTTTGGGGAACAATTCTAAATGGATTGAATATGATTGTTTATGGTTGGAAATTTGTGGATCTAGGTTTTGGAAGGATTTTGCTTGTGGATTCGGATTTCTTCAAGGAAGCTCAAGTTGGGGTAAAATCTAGATTTAGCCTAAATCTAACAAGGTGAGTTCAATTTGATTTATGAAAACGTTGTACATGCCAAAATGTTTATTTTAAAGTGTTTATGTGTTTTACATGAAATGGTTAACTGTTGAGTATTTAATAAGCTTCGATTATTTGGAGGTGTTTAAATTTATAAACATGTAAAACACCCATCTTTGGGATTTTTGGGAATTTTGATAAATGTATCATAATGAAAATGTTTTTATAATATATTTTCATAAATGGAGACTATTTGGTAAAGAAAATGCATTTTAGTGGTTATTGGTATTAAATGTGTTTTTGTGTTGTGAAACGGTTTAAAAATACAACGTGTGAGTCATTGGAGTTTGGATGTTCCCAACCTTGCGAACATTTCGGTTATCATAAACCTTTGTGGTTTTGGGGAAAAATGCATTTCAAGTATTTTGCTGAGTAAATCTTTGATATTGATGTTTAAGGAATTATCGCATGTGTGTAAATCCTTTGGAGTAATTGTACGTTTAATGTGTGTTATGAAAAATGTTGATCTTGTGTGTCATGGAATGTTTTGGAAAGAGTCAATGGGATTATAAACTTGTTTGGGAAATGATTTATCCCAATCTAAAGTATGTTGTAGTTTATGCATGTGTTTGCATAAACGTTGGTCATTGCATTTTATTGCATTGTGGACTTTAACATGTGGTCATTTGATTTTAGGCATAAAGCTCGGTTTTTGTCGGTGTCGGGTCTTGAGGACATTTGTCCGGTTTTAATAACTTAAAGTGAAGCTTTAGGCGGAAATCGCATTTATTGCACTTTATTTTGGAGAATACATGTTTGAGTGCGTGTGTCATTCATTTGGAGTCATGTATTTTAGACTGTAATGCATTGGATCCATAGGCATGTAAGTCAGTCGTAGTTAATGGTGAGGACTCTTGGCATTTGCATCTTGGATGATATGCCGGGTTGGCTTTATTGTTGTCCCGGTTGTTCGGCGGAGATGAACCATTATGGGTTGTACTCTGGGACCATGGGTTTTGTGTTGCGATGTTCTAATTATTGTGCACGAGGGTTTGACATCTTGAGTTATCAAGTAAGGAGTTGTAGCCCATATCTTGAATACTAGGGAGTAGGCACTAGGGTCGGATGAGTACCCTGAGGATGAAACTCCACTAGAAACCGAACAGACAATAAGTTCGTGTATCGTTGAGGTGTAGCTCGGCGGAGCAGGAAATGGGGGATACGGTATTTTGGGACTTGAAATAAAGTCCGACTGGAGGTGTATCTCGGCGAAGCAGGCAATACAGTTACGATCTGAGGTGTAGTTCGACAACGTGGTTAGGTGGCTTAACTTTGTGTTCCACCACATACAACGGAATCGGGTCTCCCCCGTCACCGGAAGGTGTTATTTGGGTATTAAATAGTATTAATTTATTATCCATGTTTTCGGTGACGTTTTGTATATACGGATTTTTTTCGTGATTTATGGGTCGAGTATTATGCCCTCCCGTGTTTGGGTGTTTTGAGAAATAAAGTCTTATCTGCAATTTTATAAATTGGGAATTTAAATACTATTCACGTTCAGGGTGAATTTGGGGTTGAAGTTGTTTTACGAAAGAATGTTCATGTTGGGTTGCTTGTTTTTAAAGGTGTGTGTTATTGGAAAATGAGTCGTTTAATATTTAAAATAAATCGTTTTGAAAGATAATGATTTAAACTGCATTCTTTCCTTTAACAAACATATTTGTTTCATGTTGAAAACTTTTGAACTCACTAAGCATTAGCCTAACCTTTTTATTTTTCGGCGTGTGCATCAGGTTTGGTTGGGGATTGTTGCTAACGACTTCGTGGTGAGATGAGTGCTAGTCCGGCACGAGAGAGAGAGAGAGAGAGTAGCTCGGTGAAGCCTTCCGCACTTTTGGAGATAGCAACTGTTATTGGGTTTTAGTTAACAGCCGCCTTTGATTAGTCTTTATACAAGACTTGACCTATTATTTATTGAAGTTAAATCTAGAATTCTAATTGAGGTGATGGTTAGTAGAATAGATTTTATCCTTATTCGATGTATAATTGAAAATTTTAATTTAGTTACTCTTTCCAAATTTGAGGGTGTTACATTAAGCATGGTAAATTGCGTCGTTTTGATTATCAAATTCACTACCATCGTATCCTGTACGAAACTGAAATCACTCTACAATTGCTTTAAGCATAAAGCCTCCCTCTAGTACAAAAATGGTCAAAAGTGACGGTTTAACACGTAATTGTAGGTTTATGGTAACAGTTTCCATAGATATAAAAATTGTCACCTATTACGCCGTCACTTGTGGTACACTTATGCTGAAATTTAAAAAATGTTACCAATCCATATTAAAAACCGTTACCGTAAGCAAAAACCATCACCTTAAGTGTATAAAAAAAGTTGTTTTGTTTACTAAAACAGTTACCATAACATGACATACATTGACATTATATTTCCAACTCATCACCATACCATTAGAGATGATGATATTTATTTTTCAAAACTGTCATCAAAGCATGACATAAGGTGGTATTTATCATTCAAAATTGTTAGCTTAGCATGACTCACGGTGAGGTTTTATTTTTCAGAATTGTCACTATGTAGCATTATAAACGTTGATGTGTATATTAAAATATCGTCATTGTAGCATTGCATAGAGTGACGTTTATTTATCAAAATTGTCAACATAGCATGTAAATTTATTTGTCAAAACTGTCATCGTAGCATGTCATATGTGACTTTTATTATTTAAAATTGTCACCATAGAATTACATATTTTAAAACCATCATTGGATGTCATAGCATGACATATGGTGACATTTGTTTATCAAAACCGTCACCATAGCATGACTTAGGGTGATATTTATTTTTCAAATTGTCACATTTCAAGACGTACCATGACGTTTATTTTTCAAAAATGTCACTGTTGCATCAAGACGTCACTGTTGCATGACATACAGTGACATTTATTTTTTATGACATAAGATGACGTTTAGTTTCCAAATACGTCACCGTAGAATGATTGACCATGATGTTTATTTTTCAAAACCGTCACCGTAGCATGACATGAATCGACAGTTAGTTTTCAAAATCGTTACAGTAGCATGACATACGGTGACGTTTATTATCAAAATCTTCAGGCATGACATACGGTGACGTTTATCATTTAAAAATGTCAGCATGAAGTACATTGTCGTTTATCTTGATTATATAATTTAAAAATCGTGACCTCAAAATGGCATACGGTGACATTTATAATTGAAAATCGTCATTGTAGCATGACCTATGGTGACATTTATTTTTCAAAACAGTTATCATGGTTTATTTAAAAACCCAAATAATTATTTTTCAAATTCATCACTGTTGCATGACCAATAAACTAGTTTTTGTCAACGACATTTACCATTTACTATAAAATGCATAATAAATTTAAGAACTCAAAATACGGATCAAATGATTAACATTACATATAAGATCATTAAGGTAATAATATACATTATATGAATAATGTATGAAAACAATAACTAAAGTATTAAATATCTGAAACATTGTTTTCTTATCTATAGTTATACTTCTCGTTTGTTTCGATCTCTTCACCATCCCTTTAACAGTTGTATAATTGGTGTTTTATTTTATATGTTTTGGCTTCTCAGGTCATCATTATATTTAAAAGTTGTTCCCAGCACCTACAAGAAGATAAATCCCAATAGATAAGAAAACTGATAATAATCATGGAAGAGTGAGAGTTTTAACATATGATTAAAAAACCTTAAGATAAAACAAATTTAGACTTATAAACATAAAATCCAAACTCTAGGGAAGAAATACAAGCATAAATGTAACAAGTATCAACCAAAATTTAAATGACTGACAAGTTATAGAATGAGACACAATGTGTGGAACTAGTTATATACTTTGTATCATGCCTCTAGTATGTGATTGTAGAAATATATCAAAAGTATAAAAAAAATTGGAGAAATATATGTGTAAATATATGTATAGTAGTTGTGTGTTATGCAATGTGACTCTGGTTGTCAAATTTTATAATAGACCAATGATGAAAAATTAAATGCAATTGCGTATTAAAAGGATCTAAAATGTATATTTGAATAAAACAGAAATTGTAGTTGTTAATGCCAAAAATAGTCCCAACGAAGATCTAAGGTCGGTGTGGAGCTTTAACAACTAAAATAAGCGATCGATCGGTAAATCGTACGACAAGAGAAAGAAGTAAAATAGACACAGAGAATTTGGTGACGCGGAAAATCACGTCGAGGGTAAAAACAGCGGACGACAGCAGGGATCGTCAAGTGCACTATGGACGCCAATCAGGGACGCCGTCCTTTAGAAGGAGTGATTACAAGTACAATTGACAATATTACAATAGAACAATAATGTAATCGTACGATTGAGCTAAATGTCGTGCAATAGAACACTTTTGTCGAAAGATTATGCTTGAAAGAATTCTTGAGAGTTGTATCTTCGTAATTACTTATTAATCAGATGATGATGATGTGTGTCTGTGTAACTCTTCGAGGTTGTATATATAGTTTTAATCGCCATAAATGAGAATTGATTGTCCAATGGTTTTGATATTGATTGATCTTGATGACGATCATCTGTTATATTCGTATGTCATTATGTGCATTAAACCTGTAATAAGAGATTCACAAAGGAAAAACGGTTGTATGCAATAAATGGTTAACGATCGTTGGTAATGTTACATAGATCGTGAGATGTAAGTTGTCGTGAGGCTTTCTTTAATCGTGGACGTGAGAAACTCTCGATGGTCGTCGCCTGGGACGATAGTGTCTTCTGTCGTACGATGTTGTCAGGACCTTATCTTAATACAAGAATGGTCCATAGACTGGAGACGTTTGGTTATATTCCGTCGGTCGTGACTTGTGGGATTTTACCCAAACAGTTTGCCCCCAAAATTCGTAAATTAGGTGGCAAGCCGTTTTTTCGAATTTTGTAACCAGGTGGGACACGTGTCGATTTCTTGTAACTGAATCATTTCCTCAAGAACTGAAGCGATTCTGAGGGGGTGAGTGTAGTTGTTTTAACTTCTGTGACGTCATGGCGATGTAGGACGTGTGGTGTCAGGTGTAGGGACAGGTGTCGTCCATCCGTAGAGGAGGACAAAGAGTCGATACAGGTGTCGACCATCTGATGGTTCGTCCCGATATCGAATCGCATAAAAATATTAACCATACTTGAATCCTTTCCTTTTACGTGATCAAATATTCTCAGAGAGTATCCTTGCCAAAACCTTGTATACCCCGGTGAATCGTTGCCAAAAATTTGTTCGAGGTCTTTAGAACTCTTTATTAAGGTACGATTTCTTCTTAGTTTTATGTGTTTTAAGACTAAAGACTGAAAGCCTAGGAAGAATTGGGACGCTTTCGGCTTCTATGCAGCGACTGCGCATGATCCCGACTTTGTAATGTCGTTAGACCCAATTAGTGTTTTTAGTGAGGAGGAAGACATCGAGTCTTTTAGGCTCTTGGCTAGGATCCCGGAGGACGTGACACTTAGTCCGCCAGTGTTGCTTCGTCCGGAGCAGTGTCCGGATGGATACTTCGTGATATACAAGTATCCATTCATAATAGGGTTTTTGTGGCCCTTTTCTCTTTTGTCGAGATCGTTCCTAACGATCTTTGACATATCTCCGGGGCAGATGATGCCCCGGTTTTGAAGAATTGTTCAGGTGATCGAACGATTGCCGGATAAATAGGAATCGCCCTTTACCGTCTACGATCTCCTCTCCGCCTATACAGTCAAGGCGGAGCCGAACCATCGGTACATCCTCTTCTCTAAATTTAGAGGGCCTAGTACTTTGGTTCAAGCGACTGCGGTTAACGACTACAACTGGAAGACGAGATATGTCTTCGATCGTTTGCAGTCGGTTGTTGGTGACATCCAGTGGCTTACCATGGGGTGGAATACTAATGGTAAAATATAGAATCTTCCTTTTGTTAAATTTTCTTCTTGTCGAAAGATTTTATTAACGTTCTTTTGTTTTTGTCAGAGATCGACTTTGCGGTAGCTGCACTTTCTGAGGTTCGACTACCAAGGTCGAAAGGTTCCTCGAGTTCAGCGTTGAGGAACGATCATATCTTTCTTCACCATCCGCCCTACTGCTGACTAGGACGATGGGGACGATGACGTACAGTATCTTGGCCCGTCGATTGCCTCTTCGGTAGAGGAGAAGGAAGAGAAAGAGAAAGAGAAGGAGGAAGAACCCATCGAAGGATCCCCGAAGGTGGAGATGGCAGGTACGTTCGTTCCTCGTGTAGAGTCTCGTCGTAGGACGTCATCTACGAGTGATTTTTTTTTAGTTTAGTCGTATAGGCGTTACACTTTTGTCGTACGATAGTATGGGTCGTCTGACCCCTATAAGGTTTTTATGGGGTCTAGTCGATTAGACGTCGCCCATGAGTCGTATAATTAGTGGGTCTAGTTAACTGGACGTCACCACTAGTCGTAGGATATTTTTTAGGCATAGTGTCCCCTTTTAGATCGTGTAAAGTCTAGTCTTAAGACGTCACTTACTTAGAACTTGTTTGTTGATGTTTCAGGAGGATCGACGCCCACAAAACCCTCGACTGGGCTCTCAAAGAGAGAGGCCCTTGCATAGCTCGCTCGCAAAGGGCGGGAGATAAAGAGAAAGGCCCTCTCAACATCTGGGTCGGGGTTAAAAAGACGAAGGTGGTGCTGAGGGATCCGCCTTCAAAGGACAGTGATCTTGAGGCCACTGCTCCGGAGAAGACGAAGGCGTCTTCGGCAATCGACGCAAAGCCGGTTTTGCAGACCCCTCCGATGGGGACGAGTGACGATGGGGCAATCCTCTTCTTCCCAGGACAAATGGAAGGGCCCACAGACTAGGGAAGTGTCGGCCCCGATCGACATGAATTTTACCCTCCCGGGTGATTTCATGTCGTCGGGAAACTTGGGGAGGAAGACTCTATTTCCCCATTTGGGGAAGTTCCTTCTACCGACCTTCTCCGATCGATACAAGGACGTATCGATCTATGACTTGGTTGCTCATGCTTAGGGGCTTTCTTTCATGGTAAGAATCTTTCGACTCTTTCTTGTGTCTTACGATCGTTAATCGTTTTACTGATATTATACCTTGTGCAGGCTTTTGAAGCTAGTTTGGTCCTGAATACCCATATGGACCAAATCCGGGGTATTGTCCCAAGTGCCCTTGCCAGGGAGCAGGCGACACTTGCCAGGGCTCTGGAGGCGGAGACCGAGGCCAAGGCAGCGGAGGCCAAGAAGGAGGAGTACTCCGTCCGACTTGACGATGCCCTTAATCAAGCTGAGGTCAACGATCATATAAAAGATGAGCTCCGTGGGCAGCTGAGGGAGGCCCTTGGTCGAGCGTCCACGGCGGTGGTGGAACAAGAGGCGACTAAGAAGGTATCGACCGTGAATAAAAAAGAGGTCGAGGCCTTTAGGTCGGAGTTGGTGGTGGCGAAGAGAAAATCGCCGGACTTGAGGAAGATGTGAAGTTCATCGAGACTTTCACTCGTCTCAAGGTTCGTGCGGCCTTGATACGACGCCACCTGAGGGGCCAAGATCCCCTGGCATCGGCTGAAAACGAGCTCAACTTCTTTTTGAAGTTGGTTGATGCCGAGAGGGACCTCGACTCTGAAGATGAGCAAGAGGTCGAGTCGGTAGACGACACCTCCAAAGGTGGAGATGTTGTATCTGACCCCAACCACATGAGCATTAGTTAGCTTTTGTAATTTTTTTTTATTTAATTGGGTGACCATTGGTGGTCGTGCCACATATTGTAATACCTTTTCTTGGTATTAATGAAAGTCTTTTTTAAACATATCGAACTGTCGCAATAATCTATGCTTCGCTGAAACAAATAACAAAGTAATTGCATAAGTAACTTACGACAGACGTAAGGAACGTAATCGAAAGATAATCAAGACTTAACGAAAATCTGAACAGTCCTTGATAAGTATAAGAAAGTGATCGTAAGATAATGAAGATTAAATAAGAATCTAAGTAAGTCACGACAAACACAGATGGCCAGAAGTATAAAATACTTCAAACAAAATCAAGCGTCAGTCGAGCTCGCAACTGAGCAAGCATATAAGGAACTTGAGTTTTGACGCAAATCACGAATATATCGATTGACGACCTGTTTTGACACAAATACAAGGAACTTATGATTTGTCCTGATATTAATAAGGTTTGGACCTTAAACCCCTTGGATTACACGACATGATCGTGAGATAACCGTAAGGTATTAATGCATTCGAATGATTGACTGATCCTACAATAAAATAGCTAAAAGAAGGGGGTTGTTGGTTTAACCAACGACGCTCTGATGCTTAAGTAAGTAAGGCTTGTAGAAGTATAATTGTAATAAAAGAGGAAATGAGTTTTCAGAAAAAATACCTCTTTAGACGTACCGCATTCCAACTTCGAGGAATGTCTCGACCGTCGAGGGTTTGCAATCGGTAGACTCCTTTTCTTACAACCTCGGTTATTTGATATGGTCCTTCCCACTTGGTGGATAATTTACCTGAGCCAGGTTCTTGCGTGTTTTGAAACACTCGTCGTAAGACATAATCACCTGTTTGAAAGATTTTGGCCTTGATATTCTTATTGAAATGACGTTCAACCAATTGCTTCTACGAAGCCATCCTGATTAAGGCTGACTCTCTCAATTCTTCTAGTGCATCAAGGTCTTAACTTAGATCGACTAAGTTGTGATCTAACGTCGAGTGTCGTGAGGTTGGAATTTGAGTCTCGACAGGCAAGACCGCTTCGCACCCATAGACAAGAGAGAAAGGAGTTTGTCATGTAGACGTACGAGGTGCCGTACGATTAGCCCAAAGAACTGTCGGGAGGTCTTCGACCCATTTGCCTTTGGCTACCTTGAGTCTTTTCTTGATCGAGTTAACGACCGTCTTGTTGCTTGACTCAACGAGTCCATTGGACTGAGGATATCGGGGTGTTGAAGTCGTAAGTTTGATGTTACGATTTTCTCAGAACTGTTGGGTTCTGTTGCTTATGAATTGTGACCCGTTATCACATACAGTTTCAGATGGAATTGCAAGCCTGCAAATGATGTTAGTTTGGATAAAGGAAATGACTTCCTTGTCCCGGACCTGAATGTCGCTGACATGTGTCGCAACTTTGGACATACCTTGTTGCACCTTGTCGTAAAGTTGGCCAGTAATACCCTTGTCGGGAGATACGAATTGCCAAGCTACGACCTCCTGAGTGATTGCCACACTCATCGTCGTACATTTCTTTCAAAATGATTTGGACTTGACTTTTATTGGTGTCGCACTGTAATTTTAGTCCTATCGATGATCGCTTGTAGAGTTGGTCTCTGATCATGATGTATCTAGATGTTTTGTATCGGATTTTTCTAGCTTCCAATTTATCTTCAGGAAGTTGGTCGTTTATTGGAAATCTTCTAATATCGTTCAAACAGTTATCTTCCTCTTCAATCATTTGTATGTCACCCTCATTATCGATGGATGACGTCGCTAGATGAACTATTGGAATAACATCGAATGGATGATATCCAAGTGTCGACCCAAGATTAGCTAGAGCATTGGCTTGGGTATTTTGATCTCTCGGGATCTGTGAAATGGAAAATTCTTTGAATTCCCTGGATTTGCTTTTAGCTATCTTGAGATAGGCTGTTGTAACACCCCGAATTTTAGACCTCTTTGTAAAGTAATTACTTTAAGTTTTTGTTTAAGAGTTCTCATTCATGGTTTTTGAATCTGGGTGAAAACGGGTCAAATCGTCGGATTTCAGATTTGGTAAGGGTCTCGGCGACTGTGCCCGCGATAGTGACAATGTCATTATCGCATGGGCAATATCGCGAGGGAGTTTGAGGCCACGGTACATATGACGCGATTGTGACCGGCGATAGTGCCATGGTCACAATCACGGTGTCAAGGTCGCGAGAGTGGGGGAGGTCTCGGTACAGTTGTCGCGACTGTGCCCGCGATTGTGCTAAGGGCACTATCGCGTGGGCACTATCGCGCGCGTTGTCCAGACGACCAAACTCTCATTTAATGCCATTTTAAGGGTTTAGTTCATTATTTGAAGTTTCAGCTCCTTGAAGACGTTTTCACACACTAAAGGTGCGATTTTCACACACACTCTTCCCTTCCTCTCTCTTCATTAATTGTTAGGTGGGTAAATCATTAATGGTTAATGATCCTTAGGGTTTTGAGTTCATAGGAGTTACTCTTTCAAGATCAAAGGGTGGAAGTCTCAATCCCATTCATTCCTCACTTCTAGGGTTTGTTCATTTAACCTCTAAGTAAGTTTTCTTAACTTATGTATATGCATACTTGCACCGTTACTTGCTTATATGAAATATATGAAATGCATGATGTTGACCTAAAAACTAGGGTTTTGCTTATCTTCAATAAATAAGATTTTTGGGGTTGGTGGAAGTGTTTAAACATGTGGAAGAGTGTTATTTGCAAGTCTTATAGAAAAGGGGCAAATCATGGTGTATGTCTACATCTCTATGTAATGAAATATCAAATGCCTAAATTCTTATCAGCAGTTGGGGTCACTATACTAGTTGGGGATTTGTATGTGGTTAAATGAGTTGTAGTTTCTTATGGTGAATATGTATCAAGCATGATCACACTATTTGGGCCAATAATATGTTTGCATGAAGATTGTCATCTATAATTGTTCATAACTTTTGTTGGGAGTCTTATATTTTTTTCCTTGTGCACGAGGATTTAGATGGTATGCATGATTATTTCATGGTTATTGTCGTTGGGCATTTTGAGTAGACAATAGGGGGCGCAAGTCCCTTAGTTGTACACTTGGTTAGATTGGATAGGCACCCTTGCCTGTAAGACCTTGAGGTGTAACCCGACGGGGTAAGCACTAGAGGTATAGAGGGTTTGAGGATTGTGATGTCCGGCGTGGCATGGGAACTAGAACCGAGCTGGACGGTGAAATCCAATCTAGATCGCGGGTTACCCCGCTTTATATGGAAGATATTTGTGTATTATTTGTACAGGAAATTACAACGTCCCGATTTGGGAGGTTTGGCATTGACCTCAATGCATTGGGAGCTGGTAACATTTAATTACTGTTCTTGTTTGCATTATAATTGGTATCGGCATAACAACCAATAGACTTCGTTCTAACACTTGTGTTCATGTTTAAATGATTCACAGGTTCCGTTAGCGGTGCGAGTAGGATGTCTTGATCAGTCGGGATCGCACCTAGGATTCCTCCTTGGACCGGGCATTTTTGGGTTTTGAGAAAGAGCGCTTTTGAAGTCATAGTGACACCCATTTTAATCTAGTTGTTAATTGTTCTAGATTGAATAGGTTGTCATGTATATGTCTTATTTATTCCGCTACTTCATTATAGAACTACCCCGTCTCTTTTGGGTTTTAGTCATCATGTTTACAGGTTTTGGATTCGCCTTATTTTAGGCGTTATATTGCATAAATTTTAAGTTTTATTTTACCTTGAAATTTTAGGGTGTTACAAGTTGGTATCAGAGCTCTAGTTTAAGTGAACTAGGTATGTGGACTCGGTGCCAAGACTTAAGCTGAGACTATTAAGTTATGGATTGCGAGTTTTGGATAGAAGTCTAAGATGGGACAACCTTAGAGTCAACAGAAACTACGTCATTGAGAATTGTAAAAGTGGTAGCGAGAATTTTTATGTAGTGTATGTTCATAATTTCAATTAGCTACTGTTGTTATGAATGTATGATTACGTGAACGTACTTGAATTACTACGATTATAAAAATCAATGGACCGTATGAGTATGTTTCTTGAGTATATCTAGTGTTGCTTATTTCCATTTCCTTCCTTTTTGTGTGGCAGATCCGAAATGGTAAATACTCGGAGTCGACCACTGAATGAGGGAGAAATGCTAGAGGACATTTCGTCTAACCCGAACCCTGTAGCCCGGGTGACAACTGTGGTTCCTCCCGGAATTCCGCCAATATTTACCGGGCCAGTGGAGACCATACCTAGGGTGGAGTTGGCATCCACAAACCCGGTCATTCAGGATGCAATCCCACAAGCCGATATGGTGGCCAGTGTTATGCAGATGGTAACATCAGCCATGGAAAAGCAACAAGAAGCATTTCTTAAAATGTTGGAGGACAGAGATGCCAGTCTCCGGAGGCCAGAAGTAGTTGCGGGGAATGCCATAGCTAGTTCGGGTGGCACCGGAGGTGAGAACCGTACGGATGGACCGGTGATTCAAGAGACCAGGAAAGCAGGGAAGGGTTGTTCGTATAAGTCCTTCATGGGTTGCAAGCCGCCAGAATTTGTCGGGACCGACGATCCCGTAGCTTGCATGAAATGGTTGAGAGAAATTGAGCAGGCCTTCCGGGCTTGCGAATGTGATGAGAATCAGAAGGTGAATTTTGGTTCCCAAATGCTTCGGGGTGCGGCTTTAATATGGTGGGACGTCCACACCGCAACCATAGCGGAATCCGTGTTAGCAAAGATGTCATGGGCCACCTTCAAGAAGAAGGTTATGGAAGAATATTGTAATGAAAACGAGATGGATCTGATCGAGGAAGAGTTCTGAGCGCTAAAGAAAGGGGATCTGACGGTGAGGGAATATACCCGTCTTTTCATGGAGAAGTTGAATCTTGTGGGGCATGTGGCCCCGACCGAGAAGGAACAGATAAAGGCCTATCTGAAGGGCCTACCCGCGGACATAGGAAACCGAGTCCAAAACTCGAAAGCTACAAATCTATGAGAGATCATTGAGGAAGCCAAAGTAATGGAAAGAGTCTACGCTAGAGACAAGGAAGAGAAGTCGAAGGTCGCAGAAAGGAGGAAAAGTGAAGTGCCGCCGAGTTCATTCAAGTGACCGAAGTTCCAACCGAACGTTAGAAACTTTGATGATCGCCGGGAGGCGAATTTGTGTCCCAAGTGCAAAAGCAAGCATTTTGGTCCTTGCAACTCCAACCCCCGACAAGTCACGTGCTTCAAGTGTAATAAGTTGGGTCACACAAGTCTGTGTTGTCCCATGCCGGGGACACTTTGTTTCGAATGCAAGGAGTCAGGGCATATTAGGAGGGATTGCCCCAAGCTAAGGGGTGGAGCTAGAGGAGGAAACCCACCAATTCAACCAAAGAGGGAAACCATCCCTAAAGCTCAAGGGAGGGTCTTCCAATTGACAAGAGAGGAAGCGAAGGAAACCACCGACGTGGTGTCGGGTACGTTCTTACTCAACTCACTTGTTGCTAAGGTGTTATTTGATTCTGGTGCGAATTTCTCTTTCGTGTCTCTTGACTTTTGCAAAGAATTGAATGTGCCCACTAGTACTCTTATCGATGCCTTAGTAGTAGAGATAGCAAATGGGGAGCAAGTGATCTTACGGGAAGTGTTGGAAAAATGCCAGCTAGTTATTAGTGGGGAGTTGTTCGTTGTGGACCTACTCCCTATGGCAATCGGGAGTTTCGATGTAGTGATCGGAATGGACTGGTTGTCTCATCACATGGCGGAGATCTTTTGTTCAAAGAAGATGATCATATTACCGACTTCAAGTGGGAGGTTTGTCTTTGTCTACGGGGAGAAGCATAAGGGTGAAGTGGCTCTTATTTCTTCCATCAAGGCAAGTAAGTGTCTTGCGAAGAATTGCCCTTCATTCCTTGCCTATGTGTTGGATGCCAAAGCAGAGAAGAAAAAGATTGAAGATGTTCGAGTCGTTAGTGAGTACCCAGAAATCTTTCCTGGCGATCTTCCGGGTTTGCCGCCCGACCGCCAGGTGGAGTTCCGAATCGATTTAATCCCTGGAGCAGCGCCGATTGTCCGTGCACCGTACCGTCTTGCTCCGACCGAAATGCAAGAAATGATGTCACAACTTCAAGAGTTGTTGGAGAAGGGATTCGTGAGGCCGAGTTCCTCACCTTGGGGAGCTCCGGTACTCTTCGTCAAGAAGAAGGATGGATCGATGCGGATGTGCATCGACTATCGGGAGTTGAACAAGGTAACCGTAAAGAACAAGTATCCATTACCCCGAATCGACGATCTCTTCGATCAACTGCAAGGAGCCGGATGTTTCTCAAAGATCGACCTTCGATCGGGTTATCATCAAGTTAGAGTTCGAGGAGAAGACGTGTCCAAGACTGCCTTTAGAACCCGTTATGGTCACTACGAGTTCTTGGTTATGCCCTTCGGGCTAACCAACGCGCCGGAGGTATTCATGGATTTGATGAACCGTGTTTGTCGGCCTTTCCTAGACAAGTCGGTCATAGTGTTCATCGATGATATCTTGGTGTACTCGAAGAATGATGAAGAGCATGAGCGACATCTCCGATAAGTGTTAGAGGTGTTAAGGGACGAGAAGCTCTATGCCAAATTCTCCAAGTGTGAGTTTTGGCTAATAGAGGTTCAGTTTTTGGGTCATGTGGTGTCAAGTGAAGAAGTAAAGGTGGACCCATCAAAGATTGAGGCTATGATGAATTGGGAACCGCCAAAAAGTCCTACGGAAATCCGCAGTTTCTTGGGTCTATCCGGTTACTATAGAAGATTTTTCCAAGATCGCCTCAGCATTGACATCTCTGACAAGGAAGAACGTGAAGTTTCTTTGGACCGAGAAGCAAGAGCAAGCCTTTCGGGTCCTCCAAAAGAAATTGTGTGAAGCGCCAATCTTATCTCTACCCGAGGGGACAGAAGACTTTGTAGTCTACAGCGATGCGTCTAAGATGGGTTTGGGGTGTGTCTTGATGCAAAGGGGCAACGTAATAGCTTATGCATCCAGGCAATTGAAGGAGCATGAAAAGAACTACCCAACTCACGATCTCGAGCTAGCGGCAGTGGTGTTCGCCTTGAAGTTATGGCGACACTACCTTTACGGGATGAGGTGTACCCTTTTTACCGACCACAAAAGTCTGAAGTACGTCTTCGATCAAAAGGAGTTGAATATGCGACAAAGGAGATGGCTCGAGCTACTCAAGGATTATGACTATGAACTTCAATACCATCCCGGAAAAGCAAATGTGGTCGCGGATGCCTTGAGCCAGAAGGAGTACAGTTGTGGAGTTCAAGCCACCTTTGCAAGGGTAGATATCGTCTCAAGCTTAATCGATAAAATCAAAGCATCGCAGTCGGAAGCCCTTCTTGAGGTCAACCTCAAAAGTGAAATTATGGTGAAGCAACATTTCAAATTGACTGAGGATGGAAGAGGCTTGAAATTGTATCAAGGTCAAATTTGGGTGCCGAAGATTGGAGGATGTCGGGATTTACTATTGGAGGACGCGCACAAGTCCAAGTACTCGATACATCCGGGGAGTACTAAGATGTATCGGGATTTAAAGCTCAATTATTGGTGGCCAGTGATGAAACTAGATGTGGCTAGTTATGTGGAGCAATGCATAACTTGCCTACAAGTGAAGGCGGAGAACCAACGACCATACGGTAGTCTTCAATCCTTGGAAATACCGGAGTGGAAGTGGGAGCACATCACCATGGACTTTGTAACCAAGATACCGAGGACTTTAAAGAACCACGATACCATTTGGGTAATAGTGGATCGTTTGACCAAGAGCACACATTTCTTGTCCATGCGGGAGACCCTACCGATGGACAAGTTGGCCAAATTGTACATAGATGAAGTAGTCTCGAGGCATGGAGTGCCACTTTTTATTGTGTCCGACCGAGATAGCCGCTTTACATCACACTTTTGAGATAGTTTACAGAAGGAGTTGGGTACAAGAGTTAAGTTGAGTACCTCCTATCACCCGCAGACAGACGGACAGAGCGAGAGGACCATCCAGACCCTCGAAGACATGTTGAGGTCATGTGTTATCGATTTCGGGGGGAACTGGGATGCACACCTTCCACTAGTGGAATTCTCCTACAACAACAGTTATCACTCGAGTATTGGTATGGCGCCATTCGAGGCATTGTATTGAAGGAAGTGTAGGACACCCGTGTGTTGGTTGGAAGCGTGTGAGAAACAGTTTTCCGGACCGGAGATCGTTCAAGAGACGGCCGACAAAGTGAAGGTCATCAGAGAGCGTTTGAAAGCGGCACAAGATAGGCAAAAGAGCTACGCGGATAAAAAGAGGAGGCCGGTCGAATTCCAAGTGGGGGAACGAGTGATGCTGAAAGTATCACCATGGAAAGGATTGATAAGGTTCGGAAAGCGGGGGAAGCTCAGTCCCCGTTTCCTTGGGCCTTTCACTATCCTTGAACGTATTGGTCTACAAGCTTACAAGTTGGATCTTCCGCCGAAGATGGACGGAATCCACCCCACCTTTCATGTGTGCTACATGCGGAAATGCCTAGCCGAGGAAGAGAGTGTCATTCCACTATCGGAAATCAGAGTGGACAACAATCGTTGCGTTGAGGAACCCAAATCTATTCACGAAAGAAAGACGAAGAAGCTACGGCACAAAGAAATAGTTATGGTGAAAGTCCAATGGAAGCATTATCGCGGAACCAATGTAACGTGGGAAGCGGAAGAAAATATGAAGAGGCGATACCCTCATTTGTTTGGTTAGATTGGATTTCGAGGACGAAATCCATTCTAAGGGGTGGAGGATTGTAACCCCCTGAATTTTAGACCTTTTTGTAAAATAATTACTTTAAGTTTTTGTTTAAGAGTTCTCATTCATGGTTTTTGAATCTGGGTGAAAACGGGTCAAATCATCGGATTTCAGAGTTGGTAGGGGTCTCGGCGACTGTGCCCGCGATAGTGAAAATGTCCCTATCGCATAGGAAATATCGCGATGGAGTTTGAGGCCACGGTACATATGACGCGATTGTGACCGGCGATAGTGCCATGGTCACAATCGCGATGTCAAGGTCACGAGAATGGGGGAGGTCTCGGTACAGTTGCTGCGACTGTGCCCGCGATTGTGCCAAGGGCACTATCGCATGGTCACTGTCGCGCGCGGTGTCCAGACGACCAAACTCTCATTTAATGCCATTTTTAGGGTTTAGTTCATTATTTGAAGTTGCAGCTCCTTAAAGACGTTTTCACACACTAAAGGTGCGATTTTCACACACACTCTTCCTTTCCTCTCTCTTCATTAATTGGTAGGTGGGTAAATCATTAATGGTTAATGATCCTTAGGGTTTTGAGTTCATAGGAGTTACTCTTTCAAGATCAAAGGGTGGAAGTCTCAATCCCATACATTCCTCACTTCTAGGGTTTGTTCATTTAACCTCTAAGTAAGTTTTCTTAACTTATGTACATGCATACTTGCACCATTACTTGCTTATATGAAATATATGAAATGCATGATGTTGACCTAAAAACTAGGGTTTTGCTTATCTTCAATAAATAAGATTTTTGGGGTTGGTGGAAGTGTTTAAACATGTGGAAGAGTGTTATTTGCAAGTCTCATAGAAAAGGGCAAATCATGGTGTAGGTCTACATCTCTACATAATGAAATGTCAAATGCCTAAATTCTTATCAGCAGTTGGGGTCACTATACTAGTTGGGGATTTGTATATGGTTAAATGAGTTGTAGTTTCTTATGGTGAATATGTATCAAGCATGATCACACTATTTGGGCCAATAATATGTTTGCATGAAGATTGTCATCTATAATTGTTCATAACTCTTGTTGGGAGTCTTATATCTATTTCCTTGTGCACGAGGATTTAGATGGTATGCATGATTATTGCATGGTTATTGCCGTTGGGCATTTTGAGTAGACAATAGGGGGCGCAAGTCCCTTAGTTGTACACTCGGCTAGATTCGGATAGGCACCCTTGCCTGTAAGACCTTGAGGTGTAACCCGATGGGGTAAGCACTAGAGGTATAGAGGGTTTGAGGATTGTGATGTCCGGCGTGGCATGGGAACTAGAATCGGGCTGGACGGTGAAATCCAATCTAGATCGCGGGTTACCCCGCTTTATATGGAAGATATTTGTGTATTATTTGTACAGGAAATTACAACGTCCCGATTTGGGAGGTTTGGCATTGACCTCAATGCATTGGGAGCTGGTAACATTTAATTATTGTTCTTGTTTGCATTATAATTGGTATCGGCATAACAACCAATAGACTTCGTTCTAACACTTGTGTTCATGTTTAAATGGTTCACAGGTTCCGTTAGCGGTGCGAGTAGGATGTCTTGATCAGTCGGGGTCACACCTAGGATTCCTCCTTGGACCGGGCATTTTTGGGTTTTGAGAAAGAGCGCTTTTGAAGTCATAGTGACACCCATTTTAATCTAGTTGTTAATTGTTCTAGATTGAATAGGTTGTCATGTATATGTCTTATTTATTCCACTACTTCATTATAGAACTACCCCGTCTCTTTTGGGTTTTAGTCATCATGTTTACAGGTTTTGGATTCGCCTTATTTTAGGCGTTATATTGCAGAAATTTTATTTTTATTTTACCTTGAAATTTTAGGGTGTTACAGCTGTCATCCTGGAGTCTTTAGCGGAAAACTCTCCGTTCATTTAATTCACGACTAAAAGTGAATCGCTTTTGACATGAAGTTTTGTTACCCCCAAGTCGTGGGCCATGTTTATTCCTGCAATCAAAGATTCGTATTCTGCTTCGTTGTTGGTGGCTTTGAAGTCACATTGTATGGAGTACACCATCTTGCCCCCCTGTGGCGACTTGAGGACGACACCAAGTCCTACCCCCCGGGCGTTGGACGATCCATTGACATGTAGGATCCATGTTAAGTCATCGAGAGTTGCCACAAGTTCTGTAGATACTTCCAGTTCTATACTGAAATCTACGACGAAATCTGCTAATGCTTGTGATTTTATCACAGTTCTTGGTTTATACTCTATGTCGTAACTACTAAGGTAGATACTCCATTTTGCAAGTCGACCTATCAGCTCTGGTTTTCTTAAGATAGACTTAAGAGGAAAGTTAGTCACGACGGTAATAGGATGTGATCCAAAGTAATGACGTAACTTTTTGCTGCAGTAATCAAAGCCAGTAGAAGTTTTTCCACGAAGGAATACCTAGTCTCTACATTGAGAAGTGATTTGCTTACATAATAGATTGGTTTTTGTTGCTTGTCATCTTCTCGGGTGAGAACTGCACTTACAGCGTTTGAGCTGACTTCCAGATATAGTTGTAGAACCTCATGATCCTTAGGTTTCGACAATAGAGGTGGGGATGACATGTAGCTTTTAAGCTCGTGGAGCGCATTTTCTTGGTCGTTCTTCCATTCGAAACCCCTGTTTTTTCGCAAGACATTGTAAAATAAGTAGCATTTATCCTAGGATCGAGGGATAAACCTGTTTAGTGTCACAACTCGGCCGGTAAGTCGTTGGACTTCTTTGACGTTGTGAGGGGATTTGATATTCAGGATAGCTTTTATCTGATAAGTATTGGCCTCGATCCCTCGACGGGTGACCATATATCCTAAGAATTTCCCTGCATTTACTCCAAAGGAGAATTTCGCTGGATTCAGCTTCATGTGGTACTGTCGAAGGATATCAAACGATTGCCTCAGGTGATCGATATGATCGGTTGCTTGTTTTGTTTTTGACTAGCATATCGTCGATATAAACTTCCATTGTGTCTCCAAGACGTTCTTTAAACATCCTGTTGACCAGTCGTTGATATGTGGATCCTGCATTCTTAAGACCAAAAGGCATAACCTTGTAGCAGTAAATACCTTTGTCTGTCATGAATGTTGTTTTCTAGGCTTGCTTTCTAGGCTTCATGGAGATTTTATAGCATTCGCGAGCAATTTTCTGCTCACTCTTGATTTCATAGACGCCCCAAGTTGTTGGAAACTTGATCGTCTGATGATAGGTCGAAGGTACAACTTTCATATCATGTATCCAGGGTTGTCCCAGGATAACGTTATATGTTGTTGAACAGTCGATGACATTGAACATGGTTTGCTTGTTAATTCCTTTGGCGAAAACTGGGAGTATGATTTCCCCGATGGTGTTAGCCATGACGCCGTTGAAACCTACAAGGACCGTCGAACGTCGAACGATCTCAGATTTTTCGATCCCCATAGCCTTGACTGTGTTGAGGAATATGATGTTAGCAGAGCTTCCTCCGTCGACCAAGATTCCGTTTGTCGAGCAATTACCAATTGTGAGCTGAATTATCAGGCCATCATGATGTTTCTACCATTGATCACCAAGATCCTCCTAATCGAAGATGATGGGTATGGCTTCTAGTTCCAGCTCATGTTTAGGTCGCAATTTTTGTGGAACAGGGAATTTTTTGGATCCTTGACTATCATGGAGTTTTGCGGCTGATTAAGTTAATCTACATACATCAGATCCCCCGGTTACACAATTGACGACCTTTGTGTGTTTGGGCGAGGCTGGTCGTGCGTTCATGCCTAGTAATTCTTGTAAGTGCTTATTAGGCATGATCCAGGCCAATTCTCGCCTTAGAGCAATACAGTCGTCTGTTAGGTGGCCATGACCATCATGGAAGTCACACTATTTGGACTTGTCTTTCTTAGTTTCGTCTCTCTCACTTTTTGGAGGCCATTTGACATGAGTTTGAATACTCTTGAGATCTTCAACAACATCCTTGGACGTTCCAGTAAACCCATAAGAAGAGACCTTAGGATGTTGAGGGAATTTGCTTTCTGGAGCGGCCTTCTTTTTATCGAGTCTTACGTTCGAGACCTGTTTGGATGTCTCGACTTGAGCGGTTGGTCTTGATTTGAAATCTGGTTTCTTGACGCTCGGAGCCTTCTTGTCGCTAGAATGCTTGCGACAAAAAGCTACATCGTCTTCGACCCGCATATAAGCTAGCGTTCGAGCTCGAACGTCTTCAAAATTTTCTGGCGGGTACTTGGTTAAATCCATGTAGATATTGGAACTGTCTTCAAGACCTCGCTTGTAAGCCTCAATCGTAGTTCGAACATCACAATTCCCCACTGGTCATATAAGAATTGAAGCGTTTAAATAACTCTGGACTGATTCATCTGCCTTCTAAGTGATATAGTAAAGATCGCTGGTTTGTTTCTCCATCTTACAACTGCTGGCGAATTGCTGGAAGAACTGATTGACCAATTTTGCAAAACTGCCGATGGACTTGTGTCGTAAGTTTATCAACTACTGTAGAGCAGCTCCGGTGAGGGTCGCACCAAAACTCTTGCATATACAAACTTCCTGATATTGATGGGGTATCGACACGGTACACATCAGTTGCTTGTATTGTGCAATGTGCTCTGTTGGATCGCTGATTCCCGAATATTTTGGCGTAAATGTCGGGATATTATATTTCTTTGGGACGTCGACTAGGGCGATTTTGTCAACAAAAGGCGATTCTTAGAACCCGGTTCTTGATTCGACGTCTACTGGCACAGCTGCTCCAAGTAGTTTTGCGAGTAGCGATAACATCTTTTCATTTTGTTCTTCCAACTGTTTTAGACGACATGTAACGGGGCCGTCTGCATGTATTCCATTGCTGCCTGGAAGTGACATTGGTATAAATCTAGAATCTTGGGACCCGTTGTGCTTTGATGTGCCTCAATTGTCTCCATTAATTGGCACATGCATGTGAGGCATAGATACCGATGGGAATGTTGTCACCGGAGGTGGCATCGTCGGAATCATTGAGATGGAGAAAGTGGTGACTCCAGTAGTTTCTCCCATACCTTGCGTCGGCCTAGGGTATGGTGGTGGCAGAGGTGGAACACCTGCAAAAGGCATGTTAAAGGGTGGCCTTGGACCGAACTGGGGTCCAAATTGGTTTCTCATAGCTGATAGTTCTCCATTAATTCTGCGGTTCTGCTCTTCCAAAGCAAGAATTCGGTTGTGGGCAACATCGAGCTCCATGTGCATTTGGGATATGATATGAGCTTGAGTTCCTTGAACTGCCATAGTCTTGTCAAACAAAAAACTGCACTGAAACCGTTAGTAGGTCGCACTTTCTGCCGAGGATGTTACTCTAGATGGGGCCCCACGGTGGGCGCCAAAGTATTAATGCCAAAAATCGTCCCAAGGAAGATCTAAGGTCGGTCTGGAGCTTTAACAACTAAAGTAAGCGATCGATCGGAAAATCGTACGACAAGAGCAAGAAGTAAAATAGACACAGAGAATTTGGTGACGCAGAAAACCCCGTCGAGGGTAAAAACCATGGACGACAGCAGGGATCGTCAAGTGCACTATGGACGCCAATCAGGGACGTCGTCCTTTAGAAGGAGTGATTACAAGTACAATTGACAATATTACAGTAGAAGAATAATGTAATCGTGCGATTGAGCTAAATTTCATGCAATAGAACACTTGTGTCGAAAGATTATGCTTGAAAGAATTCTTGAGAGTTGTATCTTTGTAATTACTTGTTAATCAGATGACCAATTTTGCAAAACTGCCGATGGACTTGTGTCGTAAGTTTATCAACTACTGTAGAGCAGCTCCGGTGAGGGTCGCACCAAAACTCTTGCATATACAAACTTCCTGATATTGATGGGGTATCGACACGGTACACATCAGTTGCTTGTATTGTGCAATGTGCTCTGTTGGATCGCTGATTCCCGAATATTTTGGCGTAAATGTCGGGATATTATATTTCTTTGGGACGTCGACTAGGGCGATTTTGTCAACAAAAGGCGATTCTTAGAACCCGGTTCTTGATTCGACGTCTACTGGCACAGCTGCTCCAAGTAGTTTTGCGAGTAGCGATAACATCTTTTCATTTTGTTCTTCCAACTGTTTTAGACGACATGTAACGGGGCCGTCTGCATGTATTCCATTGCTGCCTGGAAGTGACATTGGTATAAATCTAGAATCTTGGGACCCGTTGTGCTTTGATGTGCCTCAATTGTCTCCATTAATTGGCACATGCATGTGAGGCATAGATACCGATGGGAATGTTGTCACCGGAGGTGGCATCGTCGGAATCATTGAGATGGAGAAAGTGGTGACTCCAGTAGTTTCTCCCATACCTTGCGTCGGCCTAGGGTATGGTGGTGGCAGAGGTGGAACACCTGCAAAAGGCATGTTAAAGGGTGGCCTTGGACCGAACTGGGGTCCAAATTGGTTTCTCATAGCTGATAGTTCTCCATTAATTCTGCGGTTCTGCTCTTCCAAAGCAAGAATTCGGTTGTGGGCAACATCGAGCTCCATGTGCATTTGGGATATGATATGAGCTTGAGTTCCTTGAACTGCCATAGTCTTGTCAAACAAAAAACTGCACTGAAACCGTTAGTAGGTCGCACTTTCTGCCGAGGATGTTACTCTAGATGGGGCCCCACGGTGGGCGCCAAAGTATTAATGCCAAAAATCGTCCCAAGGAAGATCTAAGGTCGGTCTGGAGCTTTAACAACTAAAGTAAGCGATCGATCGGAAAATCGTACGACAAGAGCAAGAAGTAAAATAGACACAGAGAATTTGGTGACGCAGAAAACCCCGTCGAGGGTAAAAACCATGGACGACAGCAGGGATCGTCAAGTGCACTATGGACGCCAATCAGGGACGTCGTCCTTTAGAAGGAGTGATTACAAGTACAATTGACAATATTACAGTAGAAGAATAATGTAATCGTGCGATTGAGCTAAATTTCATGCAATAGAACACTTGTGTCGAAAGATTATGCTTGAAAGAATTCTTGAGAGTTGTATCTTTGTAATTACTTGTTAATCAGATGATGATGTGTGTGTATGTGTAACTCTTCGAGGTCACATATATAGCTTTAGTCGCCAAAAATGAGCATTGATTGTCCAACGGTTTTGATATTGATTGATCTTGATGACGATTGTCCGTTATATCCATTGGTCATTATGTGCATTAAACATGTAATAAGAGATTCACAAAGGAAAAATGGTTGTATGCAATAAATGGTTAATGATCGTTAGTAATGTTACATAGATCGTGAGATGTAAGTTGTCGTGAGACTTTCTTTAATCGTGGAAATAAAAGTATATTTGTGATATAGAGATGCCAACACACAGTTACAATTTTAGATTGTAAGTTTCCTTTTTATTGTAATTAATGAAGGGAGGAGTATACTAACCTTCCAGTTAAACATATGTTTCCTCAATCCCTGTATTGTGTTGATCTTTACAGAATACCTCCAATATGTTTGCATTTTGAAAGCCTCCTCAAAGTAGTTATCCTATCCACAAGAGGAAAGATGGTAATATGCATTGAAGAGAGAAACCTAATTACATTATTCATGCCAATTGTCTACACAAGTAAGAAAAAATTACATGGTTTTGGTTTTCAGGTTTATAGTATATTTTCTAATATACCAATAGGACATGATAGTTATTAAGCCACCGCCAATGTAGAGACTAATTCGTCAAAGGATTATTATTTATGGCATTGTCTACATCATATATGTAGTATCACATCTAGTTTATCACCGCACTTGACCAAAACAGGATAGTAAACTACCATGCACTATGGTTTTAGTAACCTCCCTTTTGTTGATAGAAAAAAAGAGCCTTCAATTGACAGTTAATTTGTTCAAAAAATCTGACCAACAATCTTGAGAGTTAATTATTAGATAAAAATCAATATTTACCAATAAGAAAGAGTATATAAACAAATAGATAAATCCAAAATCATAACCATGTTTTCTAAATGTACACAAAATTGACTAACTTTACCTGAAAAGTCTTACATGCATTCAAGGGATATCAACATTTGTTTCACAATCCCTTGATTTAAAATTGAGTTACCAACTAGTACCGAAAGGACAACAACAGAGGAACTACCCTTAAGCTTTCATCTTTAGGCCGCAACTCCAAGAGTTCAACATCGTTAAAACATATCTTACGGAAACTAAAATTTGATAGTAGCAAAGAAGAAAGGTGAGCCTAAATTTTGAACAACTTAATCATACTACCCTCGCAACATAATGTCGATCGGTCCACCTCTCAAAAAGACTATTCTTTTCAGCAGCAAACTAGTTTGAATTAATGGTAATAGTAGGATTGACAATTTCATACACTAAGGTCCCATAGGATTGGATTGGATTTTGATGTAGGGAGAATTCGAGAGTGTTTTTTCTATCTTTGGAAAAGAACAAAATGGCCTCAAAGAAGGATCGGAATTTGGCATTGAAAAAGGAGCAAACATGCCCTATCGGTAGTTACACCGAGACCTATGTCCTGGTAAAGTACCGTGGTGGCTACCGGAATGTGCAGCGCCAACAACAGAGCCCACAGAGAGTTTCACCGAGAGTTAAGTCTCGGGACAACTCTTGGAAACATATTTCTTTATTTTAATTATTTAAACTTAAGATAATTATTATTAGCTTTAATTATTATTAGGATTATCATTTAGTTTCCTTTTATTACTTATTTAAATAGTTTCCTATTTGGTTTAGAATTAGGATAGATTTATTTTCTTAGTTATCTTAGACTATAAATAGGGTTGAATGTTTTCTTTGATATGCAGAGTTTAGATTATTAATCAATAAAGTTATCTTTTAGAGTTTTTTCTCTAGTTTAAGAGCTTTCTCTTAATTATCTTGAGCATTTTGATGCAAAAGCTCGCTATCCTTAGATCCAGACGTTTGTCGATCCGTTCCGCACTTTTTCCGTTGCGTCAGTTGGTAACAGAGCAGGGTCTCTTTTATTAACAATGGTCGACCGACCCGCTACCACGACACTTGCTAATTTGATAGCGGATGTCACAAAAACCCTCAACAACAACGACAACAACCGTCGGCGAAGAGACAGGAGAAATAATCAAGTTAAAGTTCCACGCAATGGTAACCATGACCACTGTATTATCAATTCAGTTTCTTTTCAACGCAAACAACCGCCCATTCCTGAGAAACCGCTAGAAAAATATGAAGACTTGCCCAACAAGGTTGAAGGTAAGGCCTTCCTCGTTATGACAAAGCCAAAAGAAGAAATCTTTACTGAGACCCAAGTGTCTGAACCAAATCTCGGACCAACCGTCAAAGAAATCAAGAGTGAGCCAATGGAAGACATTCCCAAGCCACAAAACAATGGTCCTGAAGATGATGCTTCTATCATTCCAGCACCCAAGGCTCCGGATCAAATCAAGACAGTCCCCGATAAAGTTTTTGTAGTCGTCTATCCTTTCGAGTTTGATGAAATATCACTTGTATGGATGCAACCAAGGAAACATTCTTTGGAACTTCAAGATTGGTCAACCTTTCTAAATTCTAAAGACCGGGTTATGAATCAATATGCTTTAAAGAAGAAATTTGTATATGTAAGTGACTTAGTATTGCATCGAAACCCCAAGAAATCAGATGATGTAGTTGTTTTCCAAGTGAACTCGAGGTCGAGTTCTTTTCAAGTGAGGGTGTCTGATGTAGGGAGAATTCGAGATCTATCAATCTGTTTCTTTTATCTTTGTAAAAGAACAAAACGAGCTTAAAGAAGGCTAGGAATTTGGCATCAAAAAAGGAACAAACAGCCCGTACTGGTAGTTACACCGAGACCTAAGTCCCGGTACAAGTAGGGTTTAGGTGGCTACTGGAATATACAACGCTAACAACAGAGTCCACACAGAGTTTCACCGAGAGTTAAGTCTCGGGACAACTCTCGGAAACATATTTCTTTATTTTAATTATTTAAACTTAAGATAATTATTGTTAGCTTTAATTATAATTAGGATTATCATTTAGTTTCCTTTTATTGCTTATTTAAATAGTTTCCTATTTGGTTTAGAATTAGGATATATTTATTTTCATAGTTATCAATTAGTTATCTTAGACTATAAATAGGGTTTAATGTTTTCTTTGATATGCAGAGTTTAGATGTTTCTGTTAATTTTCTTGAGCGTTTCGTTGTAAACGTTCGCTATCCTTGGATCCAGACGTTTGTCGATCCGTTCCGCACTTTTCCCGCTGCGTCAGATTTGGAATTGAATTCCTTCCTAATTTCATGTTTGGTTTGAAAGGTTTTCTGGATTTAAAATCCTACAAACATACATAGGATTTAGAAATCCCTTGGTATTTCACGGGATTTCATAGGATAGAAGGGTTTGAGGAAGTGAAGAAAAATCGAGTTTCACCGGTAGCAAAAAAAAAAGAATGGAGTCCTACCTAGGGTTTGCCAGCGAAAGTGAGGAAGCATGAGGCGTGGAGGACTAAATCACCGAAGTTGAATTTGCTGGAGGGGACGAAGTCTTGAGTGATGCCATGACGGAGTTCAAACGAAAGAAAGAGGAAGGTGAAATCGGGATTTTAAAAAACGAGGTATGCGTATTTATTCATGGGTCGGAGTCGGATCCACAGGTAAAAGGGTCACATAATTTTTGAAGCAAGATCTGGGATTTGCAGTATTAGTCCTTACATTAAGACACTATTTTAATTAGTTACAAAGCGAAAACCAATTTCTATTAATAATTGTTATTTGAACCGCAAGGCTACAATGAAACGAACCTATTTGGCATTAGGCATGGAAATGGGGCGGGGATGGGGCGGAGACCTCAATCCCCATCCCCGTCCCCAATCCCTCATCTTCATCCCCGTGCCCATCCCCGTCCCTGCCGGAGAATATGATCACATCCCCATCCCCAATGGGGAACGGGGATCCCCAACGGGGAAACGGAGATTTTCTTTTCCGTTTATGTAAGCTATTTAAATTAAATATATGAGACACCGCACATGTTTAAATATCACATATTTCCAATAAACCTAAAATCGAAAGAAATTTAATTTAGTATAAAAAAATCACAACATCATATAATAATTAATAACTTAAAACCAAAAGAAATTCAACCGAATTCGGGGAAAAAAAACTTAACTTCACACGTACCAAAAGATATCGAGTAATATTCAAAAGCATATCGAGTAATTGCATTTTGATTGACATCCAAAATACATACTAACATCCAAAAAATAACAATTTTATATTATAAACCTAGTTAGGAAATAGGAAATTATGAATTACCGATTTAGTTTAAATAAATAATATATATTAAATATTAATTAAAATATATAACGGGGACGGGGCGGGGCGGGGAGTGCGATACCCGTCCCTGTCCCCATCCCGGGTTTGAGACAAACGGGGATCCCCCGTCCCCATCCCCATCCCCGATTTAGCAGGGAATCCCCATCCCCGATCGGGGCGGGTGGACCGGGTTCCCCGACAGGTCGGGGCCATTTCCATGCCTATTTGGCATATATATAATTAAGTTTAAATAAATGCTTAAACATTGAAAGCAAATATTCAATGAACTTAAGGGGGTGTTTGGTTTGCATAATATTTTTTGTTTGAAGGAAATATGTCAAAAGAATTTGATTTTGAAGGAATTTGATTGTAATGTCATCAGGTTTGACCACATGTTTGGTTGACAAACATTGGAATGAAATTTGTTAAAAAAATTGGAATATGTCTGTTTGGTTCATATAATGTAACTTTGGAATTTGATTAAAATATTAGTAAATGACCAAAATACCCTTTTTGAAAATTTTGAAACCAAAATCCACGTATTGTGGTTCAAAATCTCATGTTGGAACTTGGAAGGATTTCAAAAAAAATCATAGGATTTCAAATCCGAACAATCATTCTGCAAACCAAACTCAGGATTAGAATGGATTTAAAATTCAAATCCCTCCAATTTCAATTCATTTCCGCAAACCAAACGTGCACTTAATCTTTTGTTTGAGATTGTGTGCTCGTAAATGCACATGCATAAGGACCGGTTCAGATTGGTCTTTAGTTTAGTCTTCATGGCTTCGTCCAAGGATTAAAAAAAATTGGTTCGATCCACCTGGGTCCGGCAATCGTAATTGATCTTAGATCGTACCAGTCCTTAGTTTCTTTTGTTTCTTTTTCCCAAATGAAATTAATCCTTTTGTTGCTTCTTCGAAAACAACAATTTGTCAACCAGCTGTTGTAAGGGGTGTCGACCAAGACTAGTTTTTTTCCAAATTGATTAGTGTTTCTACTTAAACAAAACCCTGTAACAAAAAAACATTTAAAGTTAATCAATTTCATATTGCAAATCCGATGAGGTCCTGAATTCATATAAGCTAAAGTCTTAAGTTGTAGAGGAATTTTAATTTAGATACAAAAATGTTAGTTATCTAGAAGAAGGCAATCATCTCCAATATTTAAATGAATCGTTCAAATTAAGCTCAAAACAAGACCAATTCAAAGCTAGAGACCGGGTTACCATAAAAGGATGCAACTTGTCAAGAAGTAGGGGTGTTCAAAAAAACCGTTGGACCGTTCAAATCAGTCGAACCAAGTCAAACTTGACCGTTTTTGGCGGTTTAGGCGGTCTGGTCTGGTCTGAAAAATCACCAAACCGGGCGGTCCGGTCTACGGTTTGGAGGTTTTTTTGGGCGGTTTGGACCAAACCGACCGCCAAATATACCTATATATATTTTTTTTTATTTTTTTATATACATCTCTATATCATCTATTATTTAGCCCAAATATCCAATTTATCTTTAGACTTAAATATATACAAAAAGGCCCAAAGATAATTTTAAATCGCCGTGGATTTTATTTGCACTTTGCATATTACTTTTTTTTAGTGTTTTGTCTTGGGATATTTTGTTAATATTTGTGGACTTTGCTAACATTGTTGTAGACTTTTATTTATTTCAAATGAACTCAAGCTAATGAACCTTTAAAGTTCAAATTTTTATATGTTTTTTATGTTTAAACTTTAAAGTCCACTAAAAGGCTCAAACCGCCTAAACCGGTCGACCAAACCGCCTAAACCGCGGTCCGACTTGACCGATCTGGGCACTTGATGTCAAACCGCTTGGTTTGAAAAATCAACAAACTGCTACTAGCGGTTTGGTTTGTGGTTTGAGGGGTTAAACCGCCCAAACTGGACCGCGAACACCCCTATCAAGAAGGGTAAAAAAATTTAGTGTAGTGAATACGGTGGCACGTGCCACCGTATTATTTCTCCGACGAAAGGTAAAAAAATTTAGGTACGTAAAAGATGCAACCGTATCGTTTTGAAAGGTGCTACCGTATTATTTTGGAAATTTCAAGAAGGTGCAAACGTACCTCATAATTAACCAAGAAACCCAAAGAAACTATCAAAATCAACAAAAAAAACCAAAAAAATCTCTTGAAATAGATAAAAAAAAAACTTAAAAATTTTTCGAAATCAAGCAAACAGCTTTAAAAATCCCAAGAAATTGTGGAATTAGGCTAAAAACACATCGGACAATATTGAACGTCGGTAAAAAAAATGAAGACACATCGATAAAAACCGTGTTTTTTGTAATTATTTTTTGTCTGTGTTATATGGTGTCACCGTATAAAAAAAAATTCTGGATCCGCCCCTGGATCTATTGTTAGTAATAATTTCTGAAAACACATATAATCTGCGGATTTCGTATAATATCTCTCAAATATTTACAAAAGATACCAAAAACCAAATCAACAGGACCAAACTTGCTACTTCCATTTCCTCCCCAATTTTCATTCTTTTATCCCTTGGAAGACTTGAATAGCAATTAAAAAGAAGACAAATGAAAAGCAACATCTTCTAATATTCCTCAGGGATGCTCTGTAAATTGGGCTTCCATGGCTGTTGATGATGATTGTGTTCATCATCAAACTGGAATCGGTCGCTAGAATCAATCAAACGATCCAAGATCTGATCCACAGGGATGTTATGAAGATCCTCCACCTTACCCAACAATTCCTCCAGCTTCTTCTTGCTCAACATGATCTTCACTTCTCTGTTGTTGCCATAACCATTGCTGGTGTTTTCATCACAAGAATTTGGGGTTTTTTCGTCGCTCAAAAGACTCTGTTTTTGTTGAAGATTGGGGTCAGAGTAATAAACCCATCGATCATTTTGGTCATCGGTTTCAGCCCACACCATTGATGAAGATCTTGATCCTTTTAGGCAACAATTACCCATGGGGTAGAACGAAGACCGGTGGAGAAGGTGTTCAACTCAGTAGTGATTCTGGGTTTGATTTTGAGATGGAATTGGGATGGAAAAATAGAGAAAGATTAATGGTAATGTATATATATATATACATGAAGATTTATGGGGAGGGGGAGGGGGAGGGCCTGGTATGTGATGAGGTGGGTGATTGATTGGTTGACCAAGGACAGGGCAACGTCGGTCTTTGTAGAAAATATCTCATATATTTTATATTATATATATATATATATATATATATATATATATATATATATATAGAGAGAGAGAGAGAGAGAGAGAGAGAGAGAGAGAGATCTTCAAACCAAAACCTCAAAAAAAAAATAGAAAACTGAAGAACACTCTGATAGCCCTTTATCTAAATGGCATACAAGTAAATTAACTAGTTTTTTGGTTTTTATGCACGTGTGCATGTTACAAATTACTTGTATGCACAAGTGCATGCCGTTAAATGAAATGTTACCAGAGTGTTCCTCAGTTTTTCGTTTTTTTTTTTTAGATTTTCCCTTCAACTTGACCTTTTATATATATATATATATATATAAGTGGGCTAAAACGAAAACACTAATTATTTAAGAAAATACGAGAAATGTCGTTAATGTACAAAATTATACATGATTCACGTACAAAATCATATACAATTCATGCGAGTTTTTCCCGCGACTTAAGTCGTGGACAAAGTTGCCCGCGTCCAATTTTTGCCATTAATATAAAATTACATGTGATTTTGCACATGATTTGTTGTTCTCGTGTTTTCTTAAATAGTTAGTATTCTCCTTTATATATATATATATAGATATAGATATAGATGAAGAATCATGTGAGAAGTTGAGGTTAACATGAGAAGCTTGAGAAGTGGATCCAAATCATTGATCACTTTTAATATCATATTCTCCCATAAATTGCGGCTTAGAAGGGAATTGATCTGTTGCATCTTATCTCGGTGCATCTCATCCTAATATGTATTCATTTCTCATACAACGGTTGATAACCTTTCTCACATTAACCTCAAATTCTCACTGAAACAACCCTATATATATAATGTGTATATATACCCAAAATCATATAAATATATCATATAGAATAGGAACTCTATGAACCAATATTAATCACACACTTTCAACTTCTATAATTATCTTATTAATTATATTAATTATCTTATCAATCTTTTTTCTAACAAAAACTTGTTTTTGTTTTGTTTTTGAAATAGTGGCAGCTTTGTTTCACCAATGAAACAACATATGAGTTGATGTATGTGATCTATTTTGATAATACAATGTTGTTTCACCAATAAAACAACACATTGAATTATTCTGTTTTGATAATACAGTGTTGTTTCATTGGTGAAACGACACACCAATGAAACAACACATGAGATTGATCTCTTTTGAGTATAACATCTTTTTACCAACGAAACATTAAAATGGGAAAAAATGAGTTTTTAGGAAACAGTTGATAAGGTAATTAATATAATTAATAAGATAATTATGGAAGTAAAAAATGTGTGATCAATATTGGTTAATAGAGTTTCTAACATATAGACGGTTTCCATTTGCAAACCGTATTTAGATTGTGAACTAGTGGGAAAATCTTGACTCTCTATCTCTATTTGATTCAACAACTCACAATAAATAACTTTATTTTATTAAAATGGTTAATTAAGTTGATTTGGAGAAAAAAAAAAGTTTATTTCAATCTTTTCTACGTTTAACTATATGGAATTTTCTTTTAATTTTTAATTAAAAATTTTACCCCTGGGAAATTGGCCCAAATGGCCATAATAGGGGGAGGGATTGGCCTCATAGCCATTCATCTTCTTTTTTTACATAAATGTCACTACCTGCGCAAAAAGGAGGGGTACGCAATTGCGCACCCCCTTTTTTGAAAGGAAAGTTGTAATTTTAGGGAATGTGCATCTTTGATTAAGGGTTGTTTGATTGGTTTTTCATTAAGTTCTGTATGGATAAAGTTGTCTGTGTGAATTAATCTGTCTATATAGATTTGGAAGGTTTTTATTTGAGAGAGTTTTTTCATATATTGAAGGAACGTGTTTTTTAATGGGATGGACTGGTTTAGAAAAAACTTGGTTTTCTGCATAAAGCTCCCTCTTGAAATCTTACTGAATAAGTCACTTTCTATATCATTAAGTCACTACCAAACAGTCATATATAGCTAACTGAATAAGCTATGTGTCTCGTTAAGCTCATTAAGCTGCTAACAAACAGACCCTAAAAGAAATATAAAGGAAAGTTGGTATATTTGCCTGGTGTACGCAATTGCACAGGGAAAAAAGGAAAGTTGTAATTTTAGGGAATGTGCATCTTTGATTAAAGGAAATATAAAGGAAAGTTGGTATATTTGCCTGGTGTACGCAATTGCGCAGGTAAATATAAAGGAAAACAATTGCGCAGGGGTATGCAATTGTGCACCCCCTTTTTTACGCAGGTAGTAACATTTCTGTAAAAAAGGTAGAGGGATGGCTAGGAGGCCAATCCCCCCCCCTACTATGGTCATTTGGGTTAATTTCCTAAATTTTTAAACTAAACTATCTTAAGTATTACTAATATTTTAAATAAACAAATTATATAAAAAATGAGCATTTCATTATCTTCAACGATATTCATCTCGATATAGTTTTTACTCGTTTTAACCATTTTTACTATAGGGTTGGGTTCTGATGAGAAGTTGAGGTTAAGGTGAGAAATGTGAGAAGTGGTTATCAATCGTTGGATGAGAAATGGATGCACATTAGGATGATATGCACCGAGATAAGATGCAGTGAGATGCACAAGATCGATTCCCTTCTAAAGCGCAATTCATGGGGGCATGAGATTAAAAGTGATCAACGGTTCAAATCCATTTCTCACACTTCTCAAGTTAACTTCAACTTCTCACACGATCCTTCGCCTTTTACCAGAAATGGTATGTATTTGTAATATTCGCTATGAATATTCATGTACATTCACGTGTATACAACAGTTTGACAACATAAGTCCGTAACTCGATGTCACCTTTTTCAACACGTTAAGTCTGTAACCCGAAAACACCATCTTTAACGACGTAAGTCCGTAACTGGAACCACGTTCTTCAACACCGTAATTCAACACCTATCGAGACCAATTGAGAACTCATTGAGTCTGATCGAGACCAATCGAGACTAATAACTCATCCATTGACTTGGTGTGTGTTTGTGTGTGTGAAACCATAACCCACCATCATCATTTTACATCGAGACCTGTCGAGAACCTATGGACTAGTTTTTGTGTGTGTATATGTAAAACCATAACCTACTACTTTCTGCTTTTATCGAGACGGATCAAGAACTCATCGGGACAATTCGAGAACCCATCAACACCAATCGATAACCCAATAAAGAAAAAAGAAAAATTAGAGTATGTAGGATTGAAACTAAAGTATATTCAGGATAAATGAATTATAATCATGATGAATATTATGGTGAAAATTAATATTTATGATAAATATCATACCGATATGAATACTAGAGAGTTGTATACACGTCATACATATATATTTATTATGAATAGTAAGTATATTCATGATGAATGTTATAGTGAAAATATATATTAATGATGAATATCATACTGAAAATTTGTTTACACATGAATATACATAAATATTCATGATGAATGTTATAATAAAAATATATTATGATGATCATACTGATGTATGAATACTGAAAAGTTGTTGTATACATATCAACGTACAAGAATATTCATGATAAATGTTATAGTGAAAATGTATATTCATAATGACTATCATAGATCAATGAATTAATATCTTTCGGTATAAGATGAAGGTAAGGGTCTGATGTATGAATATTGAAGAGTTGTTGTATACACGTGATTGTACTTTATTATTCATGATGAATAATATGCATATTTAAGATAAATGTTATAGTGAAAATGTATATTCATGATAAATATGATATGTTGTATCCACATGAAACTAGATGATATTCATAACTAATATTATAGATATATCATTTCACTTAAAAACAGTTAAATGAAAAAAATTATATCGAGATGAATATCATATCGAAAAGAATGAAATGCTTGTTTTTTTAATGTAATTTGTTTTGTTTAAAATATATATTAGTAATGTTTAAAATACTTTAATTAAAAAATTATGAAGGGTAAAAGTTTTTAATTAAAAAAAATCAAATAGTTAGGCGTGTGCGATTCAAGATCTAAAATAATTCTATTTTTGCTTCTTAATTATTTTTTTTTTTTTTTTTGTCTTTCATTAGTTTTCTTAATTTTGATCAATGAATGATTTGTTCACTAATTTATAATCTAAATGTGTTTTTACTTTACGAAAATGCAAGAATATTATTTTATTGAATTCAGTCACATATTATACTAAATTAGAGACGTAAATGACCTTTGGCACGACCTAGGTCAAGGGCCAAATTGTCTGCATTTTCTTAAAATAAAGATGTTCTCATTTAAAAAAAAAAAAAATATATATATATATATATATATATATATATATATATATATATATTGGGTCCTCTTCATTTGCTAATCACGACATTGGTGCTAAACGTGCTAACCAATTTTCAACTAGTCAGAATCATCCTAGAGTTTATGTTCCGCGTTCAATTCTATTAATTCTCAAAGGGTAATATGGGCATTTCATAATTCACGCCTATTTACTGTATTTTCATATTTCAAGGACTTATTAATATGATAGTTATCAAAATATTAAATATAATATTTAATGTATTTCCATATTTCAAGGAGTTATTAATATGGTAGCTATCTAAATATTAAATATAATATTTAATGTATTTCCATATTTCGAGTGTGCATATATGCATGTCTAGATGTCAGTGTGTATCTCCACTAATGCAGAATAGATCAGCTGATATGCACATATACAACATGTACATACTCACAATATTCAATGTGCACATATGCATATTAGATACCAGTGTGCAGATATGCATATGCTCAATGTGCACATATGGATATACTCAATATGCACATATGCATATTAGATACCAGTGTGTAGATATGCATATAATATTTCAGCAAATATATGCATATATGCACTGTATGCAAGTGTGCACATATGCACTATCAAAGAGATCATTAGGTGAGTAGAACAATTTCTTGAAATCGATTTCTTCAGATCGAGAACAACAAATTTCTTGAAATCGTTTTCTCCAAATCGATTCTTCAGATCGAAATCTTGAAAATCGATTTCTTCAAATCCTGAAAATCGTTTTCTTGAAATCCTGAAAATCGATTTCTTCAAATCGATTTCTTGATCGATTCTTCAGATCGTTTTCTCCAAAATCGATTTCTTGATTAATTTTTCAGATCGTTTTTCTCCAAATCGATTTCTTGATCCCGAGTTTGTCGATGATCGTGAATATCGAAAGGATTTGACTTGGATATTTCGTGATTCGTTGTGATAGAGAGGATTGTTGGAGTCGATTTCAACAACAGGGTGTTCGTGCGTGTTTTGTTGGATAAAGCGATTTTGGGGGATCAAATCCCTAATTATTTGGGTTTTTTATTTAGTAGGCGTATGCTTCCCAAATTAAAGGTATTGTATTTTTACCAAAGTACCCCTGTGCATATATGCAATGTATTTTTTTATAACCGTTTTGAATATTTTAATTTAACTAAAAATCAAGTAATTATGGAAGATTGATCTCATCAATCTACGGTTGAGATTGGTTAGCACGGTTAGCACCAATGTCATGATTAGCAAATGAATGAACCTATATATATATATATATATAAGAAAGTTCAAATGAAAACTCATTTTTCATTGTGCACGTGAGGACAAATCTCAGTCACTCGATCTCTTTTGATCCAACAACTCATATTAAATAGAGTTTTTAATTTTAAAATGCTTAGGGGTAAAAATGGAAAAAAATTTAAACACACGCCTACCATATTTGACTTTTTATTTTCTTTTTTAATTAAAATTTTTTTACCCAATTAAAGTTTAAAATAAATTATCTTAAATTTTACTAATATTTTAATCAAACAAATTACATAAAAAAACGAGAATTTCGTGCACTTCGATATGACATCATCTCGATATAGTTTTGTTGTCGTTTTAACCACTTTTTACGTGAAATGGTATATATGTGTTATATTCATTGTGAATATTTATGTACGTTCAAGTTTGTACAACGCCTCGACACCGTAAGTATGTAACTCGACATCACCTTCTTCAACGCTTTCTTCAACGTCGTAAGGCATCACGTTTCTTCAGCACCATAACCCAACACCTATCAAGACGAATCGAGAACCTATCGAGTAATTCTGTTGTGAATCGGGGAACAAAAAAGAGCGTGTCACGTCTCCACATCTTCACAGGTCATTCATGTGTTATTCATCATTAATAATGTATCATTCAGGATGAATAATACAACATTCAGGGTGAATAATTCACGATTCATGAATTCGTGTATTATTCGTCATGAATGTTGTGTAATTCATCCTGAATACTATATTATTCATCATGAATAATGAATGAACGCTCACATTTGTTATTCATACTGAAGGTGGGACATCCGGGGATGCACATACATATTCATAATGAATTAAACCAAATTTCGGTTGTGAATTGGGAAACAAAAGAGAGTGCGCCATGTGTCTACACCTTCACGGGTCATTCATATATTATTCATCATGAATAATGTATCATTCATGATGAATAATAGAACATTCAGGGTGAATAATACACTATTCATGATAAATAATACATGAATCATGGATTCGTGTATTATTCATCCTGAATACTGTATTATTCATCATTAATAGTGAATGAACGTTCACCTTTGTTATTCATACTGAATGTGGACACCTAAGGACGTGCATTCATATTCTTAATGAATATAAAACATATATAGAATTTCACGTAAAAACGGTTAAAACGAAAAAAAATCCTGAATATTGTATTATTCATCCTGCATACGGTATTATTCATCATGAATAGTGAATGAACGTTCACATTTGTTATTCATAGTGAATGTAGACACCCGAAGACGTGCATGCATATTCATAATGAATATAACACGTATATAGAATTTCACGTAATAAACGGTTAAAACGAAAAAAAAAACTATATCGAGATGGATGTCATATCGAAGAACACGAAATTCTCGTTTTTTATGTAGTTTGTTTGATTAAAATATTAGTAATTTTTAAGATAAATTATTTTAAAGTTTAAGGGGTAAATTTTTTTTAATTAAAAATAAAAATAAAAAGTCAAAGAAAGTAGGCGTTGATTCAAAATTACAATTTTGTTCTTAGTCATTCCCCAATTAATCTTATTATGTATTAACCATTGATTAGTTTTCTAAGTTTTGATCAATGGTTAAGATTTGTCCTCATGTGTACAATGAAAGATGAGTTTTCATTTGAACCTCTCTCTCTCTCTCTCTCTCTCTCTCTCTATTAGATTATTATTCAATAGATAATAGAAAAGCACCTTCTTTCATAAAATAAAATAAGAAAGCCTAAATAATAAGTCGATAAGCAAAAGGAAAGGGATGATTGGAAAATACAACATCTTGTTCTTGCTCCTCTTTCTTTTATATATATATATATATATATATATATATATATATATATATATATAGAGAGAGAGAGAGAGAGAGAGAGAGAGAGAGGTGGTTTCAGTTGGAAACCATATTAGATTGGAAACTTTGGAAACCGTCAATTTAATTGGTTAAATTAATGAAATTGGTTTATAAAGTTGTTTAATATGATCAAGTTGTTTCATATAATTCTTTTATTAATGAAATTGTTTCATATAATTGTGTTTTTTTTATGTAGTTTCATCTATTTTTCTCATTCTGATGAAATTGGTTCATGTATTTTCGCAGTCTGATGAAACTTTTTCATTTTTACATAAAAAACACAAATATATGCAACAATTTCATCAATAAAGAAATTATATGAAACAATTTCATGAAACAATTTCATTAACTTAACCAATGAAATCGAGGGTTTCCACGGTTTTCAAAATTTGAGTGGTTTCCATTTGATCGCTCCCCTATATATATATATATATATATATATATATATATATATATATATATATATATATATATATATATATATATATAGGGGCTAAATCAAATGAAAACCACAAATATGTTACAAACATGTGAGAACCAATAAAAAAATATTTTTTCACATGATATATTTTCACCCAATGCTTGGATTTAATATATTTCTTCCCATATATTTGTTTCATAATATGATAGTTTTACATGTATTTGTTTCACCACATGAATATTTTTACCTGTATTTTTCATTTCACTAGGTGAATCAAAATTTATTTTTTACGTGTAATCTTTTCACAAGGTGAACAAAAACATATATGAAACAATATCTTAAATCATAGGTTTTGATGAAAAAAACTCATGTAAAAAAATATTTTTATATCGGTTCTCAAGGGTTTGTAACATATTTTTGGTTTTCATTTGATTATCGGCCTATATATATATGTATATATATATAGGGGTAGGTTATTATGCAACCTTTTACATGGTGCAACCCATGCAACCCCTCTATCCACCACTCATTTTATTTTTACATTTTTTAATTAAAAAGATGAAAATAAAATGAGTGGTGGATAGAGGGGTTGCACCATGTAAAGGGGTTGCATTTAAACACCCCTATATATATATATATATATATATATATATATATATAGAGAGAGAGAGAGAGAGAGAGAGAGAGAGCAAGGATCATTTGTTAACCATTTATTTCTTGTTAACTATGTGAACCTTGCTCAACCAATAGAATTGCAAGGTTAGTTGATGTTTAATTGATTTATTTATTTAGTACAAAAGGGTATTAACGTAATTTCATAAGTAATCTTTTGTCATTAATTTTATGGGAGTTACAAAAATGAAGATTCTAAAATTACTTTGTAGGTTACGATTTTAGAATTTTATTCTTTTTCATAATATTTTTGAATCATTTCAATATTATTATAGTAGTTTGGTTCATGATTGGATAAAACCGTATATCATATAGTCGTTCTTTTCGAGAAATTTATCCGATATTAATATTAATTCATACAACGCATGAACATACCCTAGTTAAAATCAATGAACTAGATAGTCAAATACACTACTATTTTAAGGGGGTATAGTCAAATACACTACTATTTTAAGAGGGTAGCATCAAATTATACATACGACCATGAGTTTTTCATCCAACCTGTTCATGTTTGTTTATTACTTTACCATTGGGCATATGAACAAAAACTTGTTAACGAGTCACATGAACAGTAAGGTGGTGGTTCATTCATGTTCAAATTTCTTCATATGAATATGATATTTAAAAGTAATATTGTTCATATTTCTTCATATGAACATGCATGAACCGGGAGTTACGATTCTTTTGAAAGAATAATGTTCAAATACATACAGATTCATGAACACTAATGAACCGGGGGTTACAATTCTTTTGAAAGGAACATTAATTAAGAGAGAATAAAGACACAAATTTTCATTTATTTTTTTCCCAAAATACCCTTATCACTATAGTTCATTCTTAATTTTTCATTAATTGTGCATTTATTAAGGCTTTTAAAAGATATTCAATCTCAACCATTGATTTCCATGATCAAGAGCTTATAATGGTTCATAGAGTTAACACAAAAAATGTGGTTAACAAATGAACCTTACCCTATATATATATATATATATATATATATATATATATATATATATATAGGGTTGTTTAATTTGCAACCCTTAAAAGGGTTGTTTAATTTGCAACCCATAAAAAGGTTGCAACCCTTGCAACCCACATCTTAACCGTCGGATTCATGATCGGTGGTTACAATAGATATGAGCCCCAATATTTTTAATTAAAAAAACAGAAAAATAAAAATAAAATAACCGCAGATCATGAATCCGACGGTTAAGATGTGGGTTGCAATGGTTGCAACATTTTTAAGGGTTGTAAAATATCCTTCCACTATATATATATATATATATATATATATATATATATATAGAGAGAGAGAGAGAGAGAGAGAGAGAGAGGATCATACAAGAATTAAGATTATTTAAAAGAATAAAGGGACGAATCTCAACCACTTGTTAGATTAAATCAATGACTATAATTAATAATGGCAAGATCAGTAATTAATAGCAAATAAATCCAACTTTCCACTATGGTCAAAATATTTTAGGGGTAAAATTGGAACAAATTTAAAAAATTGAAAGGAATAATTATGGCGTGAGAAAAAGGGGTGTGATTATCCATATCAAATAGGGAAATGTAACAATTTCCATGTTTATCTCATCTTCATCTTCCTTTTTTCAATTTATCTTGCGAGTTTTTCTTGGGTCATCAGAGTCGCGGGAAGAAGAAGAAGCAACAACTGGTCGCTTTCGTTAATTGGTTGGTGGAGAAGAAAACTAATACCGGTGGCGGTTTCCGGTCATGTGAGGCTGAACAACAACAACGATCACGACGATGTCGTTTTCAACGATCTATTGCCGCCGACGACTACTACGGTGAAGGATGTTCTCGACGATGATTGGTGTAGTCATGTCTACGACGTCGATTTTCATCATCCAACCACACAAAAAAGTATCAATTGGCATAATAGTAATGAGAGTGATCGATTCTCCGGTGTTGTTAGATATCACCAGAGTTTAGGCGATCGATAGGTTTATCTACACCGGTTATCGAGTGATGCCAGAAGTAGTTACGCGGCGAGTTTGTTTTCTGGCACGACTGCACATCGAGCTCTGCTAATTTTTATAAGGATTCAATGACGGAAGAGACGAGGGGATAAGGGAGGAGGATGTGGCGGTGGGGACAGTGGCTTCGTGCAGCTGTGCTAGGAGCCAATGATGGTTTAGTTTCAGCTTCATCTTTGATGATGGGTGTGGGAGCCGTGAAACATGATGTAAAAGCCATGATTCTTACGGGTTTTGCTGGTCTAGTTGCAGGTGCGTGCAACCTTCCAGACAACTTCCAAGATGAAGATGAAAGATCGTTGTTTGGAATCTGGTATGATTATTTTGGAATGTTACATGGATGGAATTTTCTGGAAATTAATCATGGTTATTTGTGTTTTATTTTTGATCATTTATGATCTTATTTGGATGAGCACATATGATTTAAAGTTCCAAATTTAATAGAAACATTTTGTCCAAGTTAGTTAGAACAAAATCACATATGATTTTGGTGTTAAGTATTATAGCTAAGTATTCTTTTTAATTCATTTGTAGTCTAATCACAAGTGATTTAGTGTTGCAAACTAAGAACATCATTTTATTCTAACTATTTATCATAAAATCACATATGATAAAGTGAAAAATATCAAATATAAGGATATGTTTAATTACTATAAAGTATAATCATATGTGATTTACTGATACATACTACACTTAAACAATCCGTCAAATTTATTTATAATATAATCACTTGTGATTTTGGGTTGCATATTGTACCTAAACAATCAGTCCAATTTATTATCATATAATCATATGTGATTTTGGGTTGAATATTCGGGATTTGCTTGAAGAAACAAATAGGACCAGATGAATTACCGAAATGGATTAACCAGATTTGCTTGAATAAATGAAAAGGATAAATACGATTTTGATTTGAATGAATATTGTGATCCCTAATTTTTAGGAAATCAATGTCATCCTAAATTAACCCATAACATAATATGACCTTAATACCCTTTTGATCTTAATTTTGGAAACTATTATTTTCAGAATTATTTTTAAAAACTGATTGACTGAGATTGGTCCCTTTATTTTTTTAAATAACCTTCGTTCTCGTTTGAATCCACCTCTCTCTCTCTCTCTCTATATATAATAAAAAAGTAAGAGATTGTATGAATGGGATGGTGTGAAAGGCATAAGGACTAGAATCTTTAGGAAGAGTGGTTACTCAATTCATAGAAGATTTCTATTTTAATACTATTATTATTCTAGAAAAATATATTATTATTTCTCCTATTTAAAAGAATCCGCCCACAAGCGATATTTAACCGGAGGTGTATATGATTAGAAAATGTTCATTACTTATGAAATTAATAACCTGACCACGTTGCATTCCAGAACAACTAAAGAATTCAAAAACTAGTACACGTTTTGTTAAGAAAAATATTTAAACCACAAGGGTTGTAGCGTACTGATTAAGGTAATGAGGGATGTGGTGGAATATCCCATCTGTCGAGGGTTCGAATCCAGATGTACATAACAATTGTGACCACTGAAGTTTGATCAAGACTGATTTCTTACGGTCATAATTTGTCAAGGGGTTAGTCTAAACATAGCCTAAGACACCCATTAATATATATATATATATATATATATATATATATATATATATGTGTGTGTGTGTGTGTGTATAGTTGTTTTATTTGCAACCCTTAAAAAGGTTGTAAACCTTGCAACCCACATCTTAACCGTCGGATTCATGATCGGCGGTTACAATAAATATGGGACCCATTATTTTTAATTAAAAAAAACAGAAAAATAAAAATAAAATAACCGTCGATCATGAATTCAACAGTTAAGATGTGGGTTGCAAAATATCCTTCCAATATATATATATATATATATATATATATATATATATATATATATATAGAGAGAGAGAGAGAGAGAGAGAGAGAGAGAGAGAGAGAGAGAGGATCATGCGAAAAGTTAAACATTTTGCGAGAAGTGTTTAATCATATATAATTATGATTACACGGCTTGTAGGTGTGTTTAATCATGTATGATTAAACGTCTATGTATTGCCAATATAACATGTGTTTAATTATATATGATTAAGCTTGTGTATCATATATGATTAAACACTTCTCGCCTTCTCGCAAAATGTTTAGCTTATCGTTTGAACCTGTCCCTATATATATATATATAGTGTTTGGTTCATTTGAGAAATAGTAAATATATGAGAAATAGAGAATTAATCCTAGCCATTCATATGGTCAAGATCGAATTTGACTAGTCAAATATTACGGCTTTGACCGGTCAAAAGTTGCGGCTTTGACTGGTCAAAAGTTGCGGCTATCCCAAAAATAGAAGGACAATTTCGTAAATTTTACAAAACACACGGGCTGTGTTCATATATGAACATGTATAATTCACATATGAACTATATGTTCATATATGAACCAGTGCAATTCACAACTGAACTCTTTTAACTGATTCATATATGAACTTTTGTGATTCATATATGAACTTTTGTGAACTAACTAACAGATTCATATATGAACCTTTGTGAATCACAAGATTCATATATGAACCTTTGTGAATCACAAAGATTCATATATGAATCAGTTGAACTAATTAACAGATTCATATATGAATCTTTGTGATTCATACAGATTCATATATGAACTCATCCTGTGTATTTTACGAAATTACCCCTCTACCTTCTATAGACCACACAAGAAATTATCCGGTGCTTCGCGGCCAAAGCCGCAAATGTTGACCAGATGAATGACTAAGATTACTTCTCTATTTCTCATATATTTACTATTTCTCAAATGAACCTCTCCCTATATATATATATATATATATATATATATATATATATATATATATATATATATAAGCTACGTTTATTCATAAACTATTTGTTACAAATGAAATTTTGACACGTACCTAAACGGCCACCGACATGCTGCTTTCAAATTTTCTTCTCTTAACAAGACACGTCTTCAATTTCATTATTTTTTTAGAAAAACAAAATACTTTTATTTTAATAATTCTAAAATAATATGGAAAATGTAAATCCAATAGACGGAAACCAAATCATTACGAACATTATATGGGCCCAAAACCCCCAATGATACACCCAATCAATATGGGCCTTGAGCATCAGAGGACCATATGCATCATTTATTATCAAGATTCTAAAATACACGTATTGACGTCCAGAGGTGGACCTACCCTTCTAGGGGTCCTGTGCATCCGCTCAAGTTTGTTTCGTAAGTAGGGGTGAGCATCGAAAGTGGATATCCGCCTTTGGAACTGGAACCGCTTCGGAACTGCCGGTTCCGGAACCGGAACTGATGTGATTGGTTCCGGTTCCTAAAATATTGAACCGATCGGGACCGGTTCGGTTCCGGTTCCGATTCTCATTTTTTTGGAACCGTTAAACGTTGGGTACCCGTCGGGGTCGGTTCCGGGACCAGGTACCCGGTCCCGCTGGGTACCTAGAACCGGAACCGACGGTTACCCGTTATTTTTTAAATAAAATATAATTTAATTATTTATAAAAATTTAATAAACTATTTTTTAGGAAAGCACCATTTGTAGTATTTGTTAGCATCAACTAATTTTAATAACGTGAATGTTTTAGAAGTACCGTTTGTAGTATTTATTTGTTTTAGAAGCACCGTTAGTAATATTTATTTGTTTTGTAAGCATCGTTTGTAGAATTTAATAGTTTTTAGTTTTTATCGTATTCTTTTTCACGTTGGTGGTATTTATTTCTCTACGTTGGGTCGTTGTAATATATTAATACTTACTTTTTTATAATATGAATGAGAAAAGAAAAATTTATATATTAGATAGCGGGTACCCGATACCGGAACCGGAACAGGCGGTTCCGGGACCGGTTCCCAAATATAAAGAACCGGTGTAAGCGGTTCCGGTTCCAGTTCCGGTTCCTTCATTCCAGGAACCGCCGGTTCTTTCATTCCAGGAACCGTCGGTTCTGGTTCTGGTTCTGGTTCCGGTTCCAGAAATTTTAGACGGGTAACCGCCTTTGCTCACCCCCTATTCGTAAGGGCGAAATTTTTTTCGGTACGTAAGGTGCACCCGCTCAACTACAGGGGGTGCTCCATGATATATATGTTTTTGAGAGATGAAAGGTGCACAAGTCCCAAAAAAACAAAATTTACTCTCAAAATCAACCAAAAAATCAAAAAAATCTCTTGAAATCAATAAAAAAAACCCAAAAAATTCCTCGAAACAACACAAAAAAAAACAAAAAAGCCCATCGAATCACCACAGAAGCTTAAAAAATCCCTCGAAATCAACCAAAAACATAAAAAGTCCCCCAATAAGGGGAATTCGGCTAAAAATACATCGACAACAATTTCTTAAGCTTTTCGTTTGTGCACCCGCTCACCTAAAATCCTGGGTCCGCCACTGTTGATGTCGCTATGGCGCGTCATGGCACCGAGGCGTGGCATTGTCGCCATGTTTTGTCCCTTGGCGTCGAGATATGATGTCAAGCTCTTTATGACGCGCCATGGCCCGCCACGGCGCGCCGCGTTATGGTGTTACAAATTTGTGTACTTCGAAATTCGATTAGAATTTGCCCATTAATATCTATTATAATTTAGAAATTTATTTGTTTATCGTTTTATATGAATTTAAATTGTTAATATGTAACACCTTGATTTGTGGTTGTTGAGTTGATGCAGGAAAAAACAGTGCCCTGCGCGGGTGGCCGCGCGGGTGGAGCCGCGCCATTAGCCGCGCGGAGCACTGTCCGCCAAAAGCTTCCAGAGGTCGGCGCGGATGACCGCGCGTATCAAGTCGCGCGCAACCCCTGACAACTTAAAAAGGGGATTTCAGCCCTCTTCTCATTTATTTCTCAACCTAATTTCTCTCAAAACCCTCTCTACCCTCATAACTTCCTCCATTGATTTCAAGGAGCTTTTCAACCACCATCTTCTACATTTATTGCAAGATCAAGGGTTCCCAATCAAAGGTTCACCCAAGAAGCTCAAGTTCAAGGATCATCTTCATCTTCCCCAACATTTCTAGGATTTGGCATATTTTCTAGGTTTTGGTTCAAAACCTAGATTGTGAGTTTACTAAACTTTTGTTAAAACTAGATACACATCATAATCTCTTTCTTGTTATTATTGTATATTTGCTCAAAATGTTCATCTCTATATGTTCAAGTATTTGATGGGTTCCTTATGAAAATATGTTGGAAATGTGGTTATAAGTATCATGCCATGATTTACCCTATTTGTGCAAGTATTTGGGATTTTCCTTATGTATATACACAATGAGTATTGTGACATGATTAATGTGTACATGTCTTGGTATATTATGATGATTCCTACTTGGAATATCCTTTTTGGAAGAGGAGTAATCCTATCATCTCTTCTCTTAAGGATCGCAAATTGCTAGCGAAGGGTTACCCTTCGTATCTGGCTTATATGGTGGACGCGAAGAAAGAGAAGAAGTCGGTGGAAGATGTGAAGGTCGTGCAAGATTATCCGGACGTCTTTACGGAAGATTTACCTGGGTTACCACCGGAACGGCAAGTGGAGTTTCTAATCAACCTCACCTCGGGAGCGGCTCCGATAGCTCGTGCTCCCTATCGATTGGCCCCGACGGAGATGAAAGAGACGATGACGCAACTTCAAGAGTTGTTGAAGAAGGGCTTCATCCGACCGAGTTCTTCACCATGGGGAGCACCAATTTTGTTCGTGAAGAAGAAAGATGGATCCATGCGGATGTGTATCGACTATCGAGAGTTAAACAAAGTCACGGTGAAGAACAAGTATCATCTACCTCGCATCGACGATCTTTTTGATCAACTTCAAGGCGCGGGATGCTTCTCAAAGATTGATCTTCGATCCGGATACCATCAAGTGAGAGTGAAGAAGGATGACATTCCGAAGACGGCTTTCCGGACGCGATATGGTCACTATGAGTTCTTAGTGATGCCTTTCGGCTTAACCAACGCTCCGGCCGTATTTATGGATTTGATGAACCATGTGTGTCGGCCATTCTTGGACAAATCCGTGATCGTCTTCATCGATGATATTTTAATCTACTCAAAGGACGAGTCCGAGCATGGGAAACATTTGCGAGAAGTGTTGGAAGTCTTAATAAGGGAGAAGTTGTTTGCAAAGTTCTCGAAGTGCGAATTCTGGCTCCAAGAGGTGCAATTCTTGGGGCATGTGGTGTCTAAAGATGGAGTAAAGGTGGATCCGACAAAGATTGAGGTGATGATGAGTTGGGAGCCTCCAACAAGTCCGACGGAGATTCGAAGTTTCTTGGGATTGGCGGGTTACTACCGGCGTTTCATTCAAGATTTTTCCAAGATAGCTACACCGCTCACCTCACTGACGAGAAAGAATGTCAAGTTTTTTTGGACCGCCGAGCAAGAGCAAGCCTTTCAGACACTCAAGAAGAAGTTGTGCGAAACCCCTATCTTATCCCTACCCGAGGGATCGGATGATTTCGTGGTGTATAGCGATGCTTCCAAGATGGGTCTCGGGTGTGTGTTGATGCAACGGGGAAAGGTGATAGCGTATGCGTCACGGAAACTAAAGGATCACGAGAAGAACTACCCGACTCATGACTTGGAATTGGCGGCGGTAGTTTTTGCGTTGAAGTTGTGGCGACACTACTTGTATGGGACAAAGTGTACTCTTTTCACGGATCACAATAGTCTCAAATACATCTTCGATCAAAAGGAACTCAACATGCGGCAAAGGAGATGGCTTGAGCTTTTGAAGGATTACGATTGTGACCTACTCTATCATCCCGGTAAGGCTAATGTGGTGGCAGATGTATTGAGTCAAAGGAGTCATGGTAGTGGTGTCAAGATGTCCCTTACAAGGATCGATGTGGTATCGAGTTTGTTGGAAAGCATAAGGACGAGTCAAGTGGAAGCACTTAAGGAGGAGAACCTCAAATCCGAAGTCATGGTAAAGCAAAAGGAACTCTTAGCAGAAGACGATCATGGACTCAAGCTCTTTCAAGGACGGATTTGGGTGCCGAAGGTTGGGGGAAACCACGACCTACTTCTTGAAGAAGCGCACAAATCGAAGTATTCTATACATCCCGGTAGCACCAAGATGTATAGAGACTTGAAATTGAATTATTGGTGGCCGGTGATGAAATTGAATGTAGCCAATTACGTGGAGAGGTGTGTCACGTGCCTCCAAGTCAAGGCAGAACATCAAAGACCGTATGGAAGTCTGCAACCGTTGTCCATTCCCGAGTGGAAATGGGACAACATCACCATGGATTTCGTGACGAAACTACCGAAGACCTTGCGCGGACACGACACTATTTGGGTAATTGTTGACCGGTTAACCAAGAGTGCGCATTTCCTTGCAATGCGGGAGACTTTGCCAATGGAGAAGTTGGCCAAGCTTTATATTGATGAGGTAGTGTCAAGGTACGGGGTTCCGCAATCCATTGTTTCGGATCGGGATAGTCGCTTCACCTCAAACTTTTGGGCAACCATACAGAAAGAGTTGGGCATTAGACTGAATTTGAGCACGGCATATCACCCTCAAACGGATGGTCAAAGCGAGAGGACGATCCAGACATTAGAAGATATGTTGAGGTCGTGTGTAATAGATTTCGGAGGCAGTTGGGATTCACATCTACCTTTGGTAGAGTTTGCGTACAACAAAAGTTATCATTCTAGTATCGGGATGGCACCGTTCGAGGCATTGTATGAACGGAAGTGTAGAACCCCGGTTTGTTGGCTGGAAGCTGGCGAGAGGCAATTTGCCGGACCGGAAATAGTTCAAGATATGGCGGACAAGGTGAAGGAAATTCGAGAGAGACTAAAGGCGGCGCAAGACCGACAGAAGAGTTATGCAGACAAGAAGAGGAGACCGGTCGAGTTTCAAGTGGGCGACCGTGTTATGTTGAAAGTATCTCCATGGAAGGGGATTATCCGTTTTGGGAAGCGCGAGAAGCTTAGCCCTCGTTTCCTTGGACCCTTCGTCATTCTGTAGAAAGTTGGTTTACAAGCATACCGGTTGGATTTACCACCGGAAATGGATGGAATACATCCTACGTTTCACGTGTGTTACCTTCGGAAGTGTCTAGCCGAGGAGGAAAGCGTGATTCCCTTGACGGAGATTCGGGTAGATAATGGGAATCGTTGTGTGGAAGAACCCGAGGCGATTTTAGAGTCGAAAGTGAAAAAGTTGCGACACAAGGAGGTGGTCATGGTTAAGGTTCAATGGAAACACCATCGGGGTGCCAACATTACTTGGGAATCGGAAGAGGATATGAAGAAGCGTTACCCCCACTTGTTTCAGTAGGATGTGATTTCGGGGACAAAATCCTTGTTAGGTGGGGAGGATTGTAACACCTTGATTTGTGGTTGTTGAGTTGATGTAGGTAAAAACAGTTCCCCGCGCGGGTGGCCGCACGGGTGGAGCCGCGCCATTAGCCGCGCCGAGCACTGTCCGCCAAAAGCTTCCAGAGGTCGGCGTGGATGACCGCACGGGTCAAGTCGCGCCACGACCCGCGCGCGACCCCTGACGACTTAAAAAGGGGATTTCAGCCCTCTTCTCATTTATTTCTCAACCTAATTTCTCTCAAAACCCTCTCTACCCCATTAACTTCCTCCATTGATTTCAAGGAGCTTTTCAACCACCATCTTCTACATTTATTGCAAGATCAAGGGTTCCCAATCAAAGGTTCACCCAAGAAGCTCAAGTTCAAGGATCATCTTCATCTTCCCCAACATTTCTAGGGTTTGGCATATTTTCTAGGTTTTGGTTCAAAACCTAGATTGTGAGTTTACTAAACTTTTGTTAAAACTAGATACACATCATAATCTCTTTCTTGTTATTATTGTATATTTGCTCAAAATGTTCATCTCTATATGTTCAAGTATTTGATGGGTTCCTTATGAAAATATGTTGGAAATGTGGTTATAAGTATCATGCCATGATTTACCCTATTTGTGCAAGTATTTGGGATTTTCCTTATGTATATACACAATGAGTATTGTGACATGATTAATGTGTACATGTCTTGGTATATTATGACGATTCCTACTTGGAATATCCTTTTGGTGGTAATATATCAACAAAATGATTATATTGGCATTTGGGTCCTATGTTGGACTTATGTGGTTAGGATGGTGTAACACCCTAAAAATAGGGATAACAAAAATCCGAAAAACGGACATGCGGTATATAAAATTGCCATGGCAAGAGCCTCCCAAAAACGGGGAATTATACAAACCTGTTTAATTACAGTTGTAATTTGACGGACAATAAATTAACAACCAACTAATCTAATTTCTACAACTAGAAAAGAGATTACAAAAGAGTTGTCATCTATAAACCCAAAAGTTCTTCTATCAAAAGTATGTCCAATCGCAAGTAATCCCCAAGCTCTCACCCAAGCAATTATGCTAGCTTAGAGTCGGCGCCGCTAGAACCTGAGACACACATCAACACCAAACAAGTGTTAGGCCAAAGAGCCTAGTGAGTTGAACAATAATAATAAGCATGCATGAACAGTCACAATTCTTATCAGCAGTTAACCAAAGTTCAACCAATGTGGAGTCAATGGGGGATACCCATAGCACCAGTCAAGTTCCACCCAAAGAGACAATGTACCTTAGTGCCAACTACTAAGAGTGACACCCAAAGGCTCGGCACATCCGAGGACTACAACCATGGCATTACCCCAAATGGCGGAGGTCTAGGCATATACCCACACGGTGACGCCCAAGACTACATCCTCCTAGTGTCTACTGACTTGGTTCGTCCAACATAATGCATATATGAGGTCTTGAGGTATATTTCAACCAAACATATGTCAATACCAACCATGGGTACAATGTTACCATCTAATGCCATGTAAAGTCTAACATAAGACTCAAATATCATAATAATCATTTGTGGGTATAATATCATCCAAAACAATGTTCCAAGTATAAATCATCATATACCAAGACAAGTATCCCTTAAACATATCCAAATACCCATAGTATGTCTACACGGAGAAAACCCCAAATATATGAACGACTAGAGTAAATCATGGCATGATACTTACAAGTATATTCCCCATATAATATTTCATAAGAACACCATCATCTTTTTGAACACATAGAGGTGAACATTTTGAACAATACCCAACAATAAGAACAAGTAGAAGATTATGTTGTGTATCTAGTTTTAACAAAAGTTTAGTAAACTCACTAACTAGGTTTTTGGACCAAAACCTAGAAAATAGATGAAATGGAGAAGAATGAAGTCTTGATCGCTAGGTCTTGAATGTACCCTTGAAGTGGTTGATTAAATGTTTGAAAAACCCCAACAATCTCTATGTAATAAATGAAGTGAGAAGGTGTAGAAGTGAGGAAAATCGCCCCCAAAAATGCTCTCAAGCAAACCCTAGGTCAGATTTTGAAGTTGTGAGGTGAATAAAGGCTACAAAGGTGTTTTAAATCGACCAGACCACGCGACCGATAGTGCCCGGCGATAGTGCCATGGGCACTATCGCGTGTCACAATCACGAGGCCTCCCCCGCTCACGGTACACATTGGGCGATAGTGCCCCGACGATAGTGTCAATGGCACAATTGCGTGGCACAATCGCGACCACCCCCAACCTACGGTACACATTCGGCGATAGTGCCCTCACGATAGTGCCAATGGCACAATCGCGTGGCACCCAAAACAGCCCGAAAACTCAACCGAAAACGATAACGAGCATGAGGTAAAACATATCAATAGCCATATAACTCATTTAGCAGATTGGAAAGATAATTGGCAATCATAAAGGACTTTAATTACTCAATTAAAACAATTAACGAAATATGAGATTCAATTACTTACCTATAGATTTTTTGGGTGTTACAGATGGTAATATTGTACCCATGGTTGGTATCGAAATATGTTTGGTTGAAATACACTTTTAGACCTCCTATACGCGTTATGTTGGATGAACCAAGTCAGTAGACACTAGGAGGATGTAGTCTTGGGCGCCACCGTGATGGTATGTGCCTAGACCTCCGCCATTCGGGGAATTTCCTTAGTTGTTGTCCTCGGATGTGGCGGGCCTTTCGGGTGCCTCTTGTTAGTTGGCATCAATGTATATCGACTCTTTGGGTGGAACTTGATTGGTGCTATGGGTCTCCCCTATTGACTCCACATTTGTTGAATTCTGGTTAACTGCTGATAAGAATTGTAACTGATCATGTATGCTTATTATTGCTCAACTCACTAGGCTTTTTGGCCTAACACTTGTTGGTGTCGATGTGTATCTCAGGTTCTAGCGGCGCCGGTCCTAAACAGGCATAGTTGCTTTGGGTGAGAGCTTGGGGATTTGCACATGGACGTATTTATACTTTTTGGAGAAGACGTTTGGGTTTATAGATGACACCCCTTTTGTAATCTTTTTTCTAGTTATAGAAATTAGATTAGTTGGTTGTTATTTATAGTCCGTTAAATTATAACTGTAATTAAACAAGTTTGTATATTTCCCCATTTTTGGGAGGCTCTTGCTATGGCAATTTATATACCTCATCTCCGTTTTTCGGATTTTTGTTATCCCTATTTTTAGGGTGTTACATAATAACTTGATCATTATTGTTCAAGACACTTATACAAACATACACATACACATATATACATATAAATTATATACATATTTGTCGCCTTAAGACACGTCTTGAAAAACGCCATGGTCTCGCCATAACTCATAAGATTTGAGACTTGACCTTGCCGCCACGCCTCACGCCATAACTAAAGGTGTCCGTCACTGATCCTCTCCAAAATCATATGCTGCTAATACCTTACGTTGTTGATCTGTCACTGATTTTCGTCGCTAAACCGTCACTGATAGTATCATCCACGATTTTTATACCAATAAACTTTCACCGTCAGAAGTTATTTTCAATGATGGAACATTTTGTCGCTGATAGGGTCATTTTTTTTCTTTTTAGTGTGAAACGCAATTTTCAAATATAAAATAATTGATCTGTCAGGGATCGGGGGGAAATTAGTCGATCAGATGACCGGATTTCTTGAGAATCGTGTAAGTCACTTTCCGAATTGGTATTTCGACCCTATGCCTGGGTTGCACGAAATCCAATATGGGATAAGACTCAAGAACACTCACGTTTTTAGGCACAAAAACGAGAGCAAATTTGCTGGAGAGTATATATGATTGTTTAAAATCGTGTGTCTAAAACATAAGTATATACGATATATATACTAGTCCCATTCGTAAAATAGGAAATAACGGAAAATGGCAATGATTGTAAATCACTATCAATTATAGTCGATTACAATCAATTTAGCTAAAAAATGGTAATGATTGTAAATCACTATCATTATAGTCGATTACAATCAATTTAGCTAAAATTAAGGGCAGAAAATAACTGACCATTAAATGTTCAGTAAATGCAGATTTAGTCCAAAAATAGACACCAAGAGCTTCTGGTCCAGAGACGCCTATCAGAGGCTCTGCCGTGCCAAAGAGGCTCAGAGGCTCTGATGTGCTTTAAGAGGCTCTGACGTGCCAAAGAGGCTCAGAGGCTCTGCCGTGCCTTAAGAGGCTCTGCTGTGCCAACGAGGCTCAGAGGCTCTGACGTGCCTTCAGAGGATCTGCCATGCCTTCAGAGGCTCTGCCACTTGGATCACCGCTAGGGGCGTTGCCCCTTGACCCCCCGCCATTTCATCGTGTCCGGGATCAAACTCGTCTTATAACAAGTGTGCACTCCGCACCACCTAACTTGTATTAGATCATAGTTTGAAACCCATTAGTACTCGTGTTATAACCAATTACACTTAAATGCCTGGTGACGCTAAAATCACCAACAATCCTCCCCCATTTTAGTGTAACCCATGAAATAACACATTTAAATTAAACAAACTAAACTTGCACCTAAATGAAAATATTGAAACGATTGAATTTCCACATTAGTATTTTACACATTCCAAATATTCGAGAATCAAGGTGTCCCAAGGATTGAACCCATCAACTCATTTGAATACCTGAAGATAAAATACATACAAATTTATTATATGTCCAACAAATTAAACTTGACACAATTATAAAGTCGTGTGTCCTAATCCTCTCATGATTGTATAAAGGCCAAGTCCCAACCTTTTGAAATGCGGCTACACTTCACAATCACATAGGTAATTCCTTTACTTCGTGTACCTGCAAATACACTTTATCAAAGGAATTATTAAGAAGATAAACTTCACCTTAACCATTGCAGGAGTGAACACATACCTGGGATGATTCAACTTGTGTTCCAATTTATAAGTGTGAGCTTTCCACATTGAATTCAACTTCTAATGTCATATTAGAAGGGAATTGGGTGTCTCACATTTATAAATTTATAAGGACTTTAATCCCATCCCAATCGCAGACTTGTGCACTAAGTCTCTTGTCAGACCTTTAGTTAAATGATCTGCCAAATTTTGTTGCGTTCTAATAAACTCAACGGAGATTACACCATTCATGATTAATTCTCTAATCATACTATGTCTAACACCCAGGTGTCTAGACTTACCATTGTAAACTTGGCTATAAGCCTTAGCCAAAGTGGTCGCACTGTCACAATGGATTGAAATAGGTGCAATTGGCTTTGACCACAATGGAATCTCATAAATTAAATTCCTTAGCCACTCCGCCTCATTACCGGCGGCGACTAGTGCAACAAACTCAGATTCCATTGTTGAGTTTGTAATACAAGTTTTCTTTTTAGATGCCCATGAGATGGCACCTCCTCCAAGCAAAAATACCCAACCACTAGTTGAGGAATGATCCTCCATGTTGGATATCCAACTTGCATCCGAATAACCTTCTAAAACCGAAGGATATCCTAAATAACTCAAACCATAATCCATGGTTCCCTTGAGATATTTGAATACTCTTTGAACCACTTGCCAATGTTGAGTACTAGGATTACTAGTATACCGGCTCAATCGTCCCACGACATAAGCTATATCGGGCCTGGTGCTTGTCATGGCGTACATCAAGCTACCAATGGCCTTAGAGTATTCAAGTTGTGAAATAGCCTTGCCCGTATTAGGCATTAATTTCACACTTGGATCCATGGGAGTGCTTACGGGAGAACACTCACGGTAATTAAACTTATTGAGAATTTTCTCAATATAATGCGATTGCGTCATAACAATCCCTTTGTTAACTCGTTTAATCCTTATACCAAGGATTACATCAGCCTCTACCATGTCTTTCATGGAAAATTTAGATGACAACAATTTCTTAGTCTCATCTACATGATTTTGGTCAGTCCCAAAAATTAACATGTCATCTACATACAAGCAGATGATCACACCCGTACCAGTAGCATCAAATCTACTATAAACACATTTGTCACTTTGGTTTAAAGCAAAACCACATGACAAAATAACTTCATCAAACTTTTGATGCCATTGTTTTGGTGCTTGTTTTAGCCCGTACAAGGATTTCACAAGTTTACAAACCTTATGTTCGTTTCCGGGCATAACGAAACCTTCCGGTTGTTTCATGTAAACTTCCTCTTGAAGATCACCATTCAAGAAGGCTGTTTTAACATCCATTTGATGGATAATCAGATTGTGTATTGCCGACAAGGCGATTAACAATCTAATAGTCGAAATACGTGCCACCGGAGCATACGTATTGAAATAGTCAATACTGGATTTTTGTCGAAACCCTTGAATTACTAACCGGGCCTTGAATTTATCAATCGTCCCATCAACTTTCATCTTCTTTTTGAAGATCCATTTGCATCCAAGTGGTTTAGAACCTGGAGGCAAATCTGATAACACCCAAGTGTTATTCTCAAGAAGTGATGATATTTCGTCATCAATTGCTTCCTTCCAAAAGGCGACATCTCGAGACTCCATCGCTTCTTTGAAAGTCTTTGGATCATACTCAATACTATAACAATAAGAGTATTTAATCCCAAGCTCATCCCTTGAACCTTCCACCAAATACAGCTGGAATTCGGGACCGAAATTTTTGGCAATTCGACCTCTTTGGCTTCTCCGGACCTGCTGTGTTTCTGGACTTGAAACACCATCCAAACTTTCTGGATTTTGCACTTTATTGGTGCTAGGAAACAGGTCCTTAGGCCTTTGCATTGATGAAAATCACATCTCATCAAAAATCGCATCACGCGACTCGATTACGGTGTTAATCGACACCGAATCATTAGGCTCGATAACGTAGAACCTATAAGCCTTGGAATTTTCTGCATATCCAATGAATATACAATCAATTCCACGTTCACCCAAAGCTTTCCTTTTGGGTTCGGGTAGTTTTACAACAGGCCGACAACCCCAAATTTGAAAATAATTCAAATTCAGAGTTTTCTTGAACCAAAGTTCATATGGGGTTCTTTTGTTCCTTTTATTTGGAACTCTGTTCAAAACATAACAGGTCGTTAACATGGCCTCTCCCTAAAATGCCTCACTCAATCCCGAGTAAGAAAGCATCGAGTTTACCATTTCCTTTAAAACTCGATTTTTACGTTCGGAAACCCCGTTTTGTTGAGGTGTGTATGGCGCTGTTGTCTCATGGATGATACCAACTGATTGAAAATATTTGGAATCCATATATTCCCCTCCACGATCAGTTCTAAGACATTTAATCGAATTACCCAATTGTAGTTCGACTTCGGTTTTGTAAATTTTAAACATTTCTTAGGCTTCATCTTTTGCATGCAAAAGATATACATAACAAAACCGAGTATTGTCGTCAATAAAAGTGACAACATACTTTTTATTTCCCAAGGAAGGAGTGGAGTGGAAATCACACAGATCACTGTGTACAAGCTCCAAAACATCCGTATTCCGTTTAACGTTCGGAAAAGGTTGTTTTGTAACTTTTGTGAGCATGCAAGTTTGGCACCTCTCCGCATTAATGTCAAAGGCTGGAATTAATCCATCTTTTGACATTTCATGCATCCTTCTAAAATTCACATGCCCCAATCTAGCATGCCATAATATTGAATCAACAATTTTAGAAGAAGACGATGACGATATAAAAGCAGAATTTTCAGAACATAAAATTTTATTAACCACATTTAAGCGAAATATGCGATCACACAAATAACCAAAACCAATAAAACGGCCACCTCGAGATAGAACGACTCAGGATAAACCTATTCGATTCAAATACTTGTTTAAATCCAAGATTATCTAAACAACTACCACTTACTAAGTTCTTACGAATTCTAGGCACAAACAAAACATCAAACAATTTAACTTTATTTCCAGAAGAAAATTCTAAATTAACTACTCCAACTCCACAAACTTGTGCACTCGACTCGTTTCCCATATTCAACACCGAACCGTCTTCAACCGGTGTCAATTTCTCGAACCATCGACGATCCTTGCAAATATGGCTTGTCGCTCCCGAGTCGATCCACCATGCACAGTCATCATCCTGCACATAAAACGACTCAGGTATGAGTGAAACATAATTCTGGACAGAATTATCAAAGTTAGTAAAAAACTGGCCTCCTTTCACTTGATCGCGATCATTAGACCCCGATCCATTTCCACTCGAACCAACACCATTATTGTTCAACTTTACCCGACAATCACGTTTGTGATGACCCACCTAGTTGCATCGCCAACACACCAAATCCTTTTTCTTTTTAACGGATTTGTTGGGTCCATCAAACTTACGTTTCTTGCCTTTTCCGTTGTTGTTGGAGTGGGATTTATTCTCCTCAACCATGTGAACAGAGGGCTGTCCAGATTCAACTTTCCCCTTGGATTTATCATTTTCTTGCACCCGAAGAGATTCTTCGATGCACAAATGACTCCCAAGTTGAACCAATGACAGTTCCTCTTTTTGATGTTTCAAGTTATGCTTAAAATCTTTCCAAGAAGGTGGCAGTTTGTCAATCACACTCGACACAACAATAGATTCATCCATATGCATGTTGTGTAGTGTAAATTGACCCAAGATACGAAGGATTTCATTATATTGTTCCATTACGGGCCTCGATTCCACCATTTTATAACTGTTAAAATCGCTAACCAAGAACTTCTTACTAGAAGCATCTTCTGCGATGTACTTGGACTCGAGGGAATCCCATAGTTTCTTCGCACTTGCCACGTTTTGGTAGATATCAAAAAGGGAATCGCACATACCGTTTAAGATGTGTCCTCTACAGATATAGTCATCATTCTCCCACTTGCTCCTTCTCCTTGTGTACTCCAGCGTCTTATCCTCCATTACTTCTGGCATGGGTGTACTCAGCACATACACTACCTTCAGAGCGGTCAGCAGAAAGTGCATCTTTTTCTGCCAACGTCTGAAATCAGTGCCTTCAAACTTCTCCAACTTTCCAAACTTTGAGGTCATCTCTTTCACAGAATCGTCCATGATCGACATGTCAAAATACCAATTCGATTGTCAGGGATTGGGGGAAATTAGTCGATCAGATGACCGGATTTCTTGAGAATCGTGTAAGTCACTTTCCGAATTGGTATTTCGACCCTATGCCTGGGTTGCACGAAATCCAATATGGGATAAGACTCAAGAACACTCACGTTTTTAGGCACAAAAACGAAAGCAAATTTGCTGGAGAGTATATATGATTGTTTAAAATCGTGTGTCTAAAACATAAGTATATACGGTATATATACTAGTCCCATTCGTAAAATAGGAAATAACGAAAAATGGCAATGATTGTAAATCACTATCAATTATAGTCGATTACAATCAATTTAGCTAAAAAATGGCAATGATTGTAAATCACTATCATTATAGTCGATTACAATCAATTTAGCTAAAATTAAGGGCAGAAAATAACTGACCATTAAATGTTCAGTAAATGCAGATTTAGTCCAAAAATAGACACCAAGAGCTTTTGGTCCAGAGACGCCCATCAGAGGCTCTGCCGTGCCAAAGAGGCTCAGAGGCTCTGATGTGCCTTAAGAGGCTCTGACGTGCCAAAGAGGCTCAGAGGCTCTGCCGTGCCTTAAGAGGCTCTGTCGTGCCTTAAGAGGCTCTGCCGTGCCAACGAGGCCCAGAGGCTCTGACGTGCCTTCAGAGTCTCTGCCATGCCTTCAGAGGCTCTGCCACTTGGATCACCGCTAGGGGCGTTGCCCCTTGACCCCCCGCCATTTCATCGTGTCTGGGATCAAACTCGTCTTATAACAAGTGTGCACTCCACACCACCTAACTTGTATTAGATCATAATTTGAAACCCATTAGTACTCGTGTTATAACCAATTACACTTAAATGTCTGGTGACACTAAAATCACCAACATGATCATCTTTCATGTCATCTTTATTTCGCCTTTCAAATTCTTCACAAATCAATCTCAACACTACTATTAACGGGTTGACACGGTATCCAATCACAAATTATATTATTTTTTTTCCAAGATACGATGTATTTTCTTGGTGTCATCCTACAATTATGAGACATGTATGTGTGCAACTTTTTATCCTCAATATGTTAAACCGGAAATTTTGCGGATTTTTGCTTTAATAGATTTTTCAAAACCTTATTTAAATGAAGAAATTAGAAGAGGGTGAAATTCTCCAAATTTAGAACACTCTTCAAAAATTAATGTTACTTATGAAAGAGAAATGGTTTTATTTATTTATTTCTACCGATTACAATACTTGAAATTAAATGTTTGAAGAGAGAAATAGTATTTTATGAATTGTGTACAATATTTTAATAATATAATTCATATTTTAATACTTAAAATGGAGAAGATGTTCTAATTTTTTTCTTTATATTTTCAATTTTGATTTTCCATTTTGGAGAATCCGTTGGAGATGAAATCACACAAAAATTGTGTAATTTTTATTCAATTTTTTAATATGAAAACATAATTATTAAAATAAGGATCAAGAAAATTTACACTTTAAAACATACTCCCACAGTCCCAAAATCAATATCTACAATAAAAAAGGCACATAGTTTTAAAATATATAATTATTAAAATTTTTAATAAACAAAAAACAATTTTACCCGGGGCCACTCCCTATGCAAAAAACTAAATGTGACTCTTAATTTTTTTAATTACACTAATTATTAAAAAAATTCTAAATTCTTTTAAATAATCAAAGAAAATTATAGAATAAATTATGTAAAAATTAAAAATACTTAGTAATCAAAGTTATTTAATCTTGTTTTGTTCCTAGAACTCTAGAAGTGAAAGAGTCAATGACGGACGTTGATTGTTGGTGAGTGATGACAATGATGTATGTAGATTGAAAAACAAAATAAAAAAATAGATAAAATATAATAATAAATTTTAATTAAGTTCCAGAATAAAATTATAGAAAGAAGTAATTAAAACAATTATATATTTTTATCATCGTATTCACAAAAAAATTAGTAAACAACAAAGCAAATAAGAAATCGTATAAAGGAAATAAAAGTAAATTTAGAAAATGAAGACTATAGGACTCGAACACGCAATCCTTTTTCTATACTATATTATAAAACATTTGAACAAAACTTTTAAAAATAGATTTTGATGCATAAGGTATTACTTTTGAATGCACCTTACTTAAAATTCAACTTTACAAGTTCTTTATGCACCATCTACAACTTATTAAAGCTTAAAAAAATCAGATACTCCCTAAGCCAATGTCTGCTCCCAAGAAATCGATTCAATCTCCCAATGATGTCGATTGCTTCTCCCAAGGCAACGATCCAACTCATTTATTTCAATTTCAAACCTAGGACTTCTGATTATATTTGATGAACTTCAAATTATGTTGGTTTCATTTATGTTTCTATTTTAGAATACTTACATGCTCTTTCGATTATTTTCATCCAAATTTTTTATTATGGGCTGCATTGTTCATTTAGCATATTTTGATTATAGGTTGCGTTGTTAATTGACCATTGGAGATGGTTGATGCAGAGTTTGGATATGTCGGTGGTTCCCCTAAAAAAGACTGATTTTTTTCTCTTCCACCTTCTTTATCAATTCAAGGTTAGAGTTCTTATCAATTTTCTCTACTTTTGTTTGCTTTCTATTAATAGCTACTGAAACCGATTGCTTCTCTTCTCTTCAGGCCAAAATCGATTCCATTATTCGTTAGGGTTACTGTGGTTTGTTTTCTACTGTAAAAATTGATTTTTATTTGCTTTCTATCATTTTTCTCTCGATCTCTTTTGGCTTGGCTTGTTTTGTACTACTGAAATTGATTACATCTCTTCTCTTCAGACCAAAATCTATTCCAATAGTCAGGGTTACTTTGGTTTGTTTTCTACTATAATAAAATCGATTCCATTATTCGTTAGGGTTACTTTGTAGTTTTATCTGATATATATGTAGGTTGCAAGTTACATTTTTAAGTAATAATATTAATGATGTATTCAACAGGTTACCAAAAGTCCAAGGATTTATTTAACAAGTTTTGAAATGTCCAATGACTTATTTGTTCGAAAAAATTGTCCAGGGACTTAATCACTCCAAACACTAAAGTTCATGGGGTTTTTTGAACTTTTTCCTAATAAAAAATATCTATTTTTATTTGCTTTCTATCATTTTTCTTTCTATTTCTTTGGGTTGGTTTGTTTTCTACTGTAATCACACAAATTGATTTGGTTTGTAAGCCACAAACTGATTTGAATATGTTGTTGAAGGTAATTGGCATAAATGGTACAAACAATCCTGATTTTGGTTTTTGCTTTCTTGTCGTTGTAAAGAAACTCTTTCCTGCTAAGCCTTTTAATTTTGTTGAATGTGATGTGATCTAATTCTTAGTAGCATATGCTGCTGCCATGGCTATTTTTCAGTTAATACTCTTTAAGATTTGGTATACAAATTGAACGCAAGCCACTTAATTCCACGAAAGTAAACTACTAGCAACAAAGTATAGCGATCTAGATGTTATTTGCTGTCCATTTGTTTCCGCATTTTTGGGGTCTATTTGTCATTTTTTTGGGTTCTTTGGGATTTCAAAATGATATAAATCTATCATCCACAAGGCATAAAATATATGATTTTGAACATCGTCTATACATTAAATTTTTTTTGAATTCAGATATCCAGACATTTCCTTATGAAAAGTTTAATCCACTTTTTACCAATCACATAGACCATGAGACTAGAGAACAAAGAGCAACCCAACTCAATTTGCATGGGCTACTAATTGCACTTCTTCCATTTGTGGACAAGTTCTAAGTGATAATCCTGACTTAGGTGTGCATCTAATGGTCTATAATTATAGATTAAAAAAAACATAAGTTGGTCCTTCTTCTCGTCTGATGAGCCTGAAGCTTGTTGCACTGGTTCGTCCTGCTGTTTTTAGATCTGGGACTGCCTCCAAATGTTTGTACCATAAATATGTGACGGAAGATAACTTCAAGATGTCACTAGCAATTGCATATTTTGGAAATGAGAAATTGCAGCCTTCATCAAAAAGATGCTTTCATGTTCTTCAACCAAAATGCGAGCAGTTTCATAAAGCTGGCATTTACGTTTTCTATTATCAGTATCATTGAATTATTTATTTATATCATCACACATGGCTTTTTAGGTGTAGGATTTTTTTCTCGTTTAACCTTATGTAAAAATTTTCTCCTTTAATGTTATTGTTTTTTGCTTATTGTTTATTGATCTGAGGCAAAAATTTGATCTCAACTATATATGGGTTTCTTACTTGAAGAAATTTTGGCATCAAGTCGGGGGGGGGGGGGGGGGGGGGGTAATGAATTGTTTGTGATTGAGACAATATTGGTTCTTGAAAATAATCATGTATCAACTATTGTGATCTTTGATAGGTTTTGATTAAAAAAAATAGTTTATTTATAATCGTGTTTTGAAGTTAATTATAATGCATATTTTTTGAATCAAAAACTTGTATTTTTATACCGCGCGAGTCGTCAATGATATTGATTTGTATTTTCATTAGTATTGCTTAATGTTTAACTTACATATGTCATTATTCTTGCATATTTAATATTCTGTATTTGCTCAAGTCTGACAATCACCAACTAAGTAACAAAATGATCAAGTCTGTATTTGCTCAGGTTGGTTGCAAAATCAGTTACTTCGAACCCTACAATGTTTCCACCAATTTTCTCTGAAGTGATTAATCTGTCATGGCTTTGATCTATTAATAGAAAAATCTCGACTGCAAGCAGAAGCCAAGGCAGTAGAAGATGCTCAAAGGCGAGTCGAAGCAGAAGCTGCTGCAGAAGCAAAATGGAAGAAAGACCTTGAGAGAGAAGCAGCTCGACAGATATTATTGTAGGTATTTCATAAAGAATATTACATCTCTTTATTTATTTTGCATTGTTGTATGTCAATCACATTAGTTACTAAAAGAAAGGGTGGGGGTTGGCTATAATGCGAAGCCTAGGAATGATTTTTACATAAAGGAATCATATGTTTAAATTATCATAATCACATCACTTAATTCTAATCGACTTCCCCTTTAGGTGACGGATGACCTATGTCTCCTTCACAATAAGATTGCCTAATTAAACTCCCTTAAATCTTGGTTAATTTGTTAATTTCAATGACAATTTGGCAAAGATTTGATTGTGAGAATCTAGAGTTGAGACAGTACGAAAAGTTAGGTGGTCACCTTTCGTAACTTGTTTTTATTTTGTGTGCAACTTAGATGGAAAAGACTTTAGAGATCGATGAGACGTGTAGGTTTTTTAAAAACATGGAAATGCTTAGAGGAGTTAATCCTTGAATATGATGACGGGTTCAAATTTGGAGCCAACAATCAATTGGAACAACTAGGGTTGTATATGAAGAGAGATGAACATGAAGAAGAGAAAGAAACCAATGGGCATGATGGTGTAGATGTGGAGGAAGGTGTAATCAACTGATATATGCTTTAATGGTTTTCTTTATGTTGTTCTAAATTTGAAAAAAAAAAAAAAACAATTTTGGTTGGTATGATGTTGTATACATGATTGTTTTGTATTGAGTTTAACAAAAGAGATGCAATCAAACAACCATTTATTCCCTAATCAAATAGAATCTAGTACTGCTAATAATATATATAACCCAAGAATGCATGACCGTTTTAGTCGCTCTCTGTGTGTATGGTATTCTGGTTTTAAAGGATGTGGAAGATATAGAATAACATTTTAGTTCCAAAAAGATTGCTTCTCAATTGAAAGGATGTGGAAAATATAAAATAACATGTCTTCTAATTTAAAGAGTAGAATTTATGTTTATGTGAATAACCCAAACTCATTCCTAAGTATTAGAAAAAATAACATAGACCAAATAATAAGAAAAAAAGAAAAATTTTAAACATTTAATTGATGATGGTAATCATGATTTGGAAACCTTGTTCTTCACAGTTTCAAGCTATCCACTTCTTGCTTTTTATGGCTCTGCTTGAAGTCAGTGTTGTATGAGGTAATGAGTTCCCAAAAATTGTGTTTTATTTTCAATGCATATAAGCTTCGTCAATAGCTAATTTTTGTTCTGTAAAATTGAAACTTTTATTTGATTTAATTTCAATGCATTTTACATCACTATCAAGCTTAATGATTGAAGTCTACCAAAAAGTTCAGGACGAAGTCTACACATCAAACATTGTGTATCAAGAAGCTTTTGAATTTATGATATATCTCATTGAATTGCGAAAATCTTTTAATACAAAATGTGAAGTACCAATGTCAAATATATCTTACAAAATTTGATATTTAAAATTAAATGTATCTTTATAGCCCATTTACATCCCGCCACATTGAGAGGGACACAACTAGTATAAGGATAAAGCATACATCCACTATGGTGTATGTTTAATTTGATTAAATTGTTGCACTATGTAATTTTTATACTAATTTTTAATCAATTTCTTATATCCAGTTGTCCCGTGCGGCATAGTCAATAGAGAGAGAATTTTTTTCTATCTCATAATTAAGGATAGAATGGGAAGATAGACATTTACTTTATAAAAGAAATTTATTTTGGCACAAACTAAAACACCAATATAAACGCATATTTTGAGGAGGGGCAGAGTATTTATTTAACAGAATGTATTTTACGAAACATGTCACATCAATTTAAGAGTAAATTATAATTTTGGTGTAACACCCCAAAAATTGGGTAATTTTAAACTTGGATTTTAACAAACGCCATGCTTCAAAATATAAAGTCATCACCCAAAAAGGAGAACAGTAAAAGAGTTTACAAACTAATATGAATGATATACAACAACCTACTAATCTCAACTAATCTAGCTAGATAGCGGACGGGTATTGCTATCGTTCCAAAAGAATGTCGTCTCCAAGTATCGCTTACTATACAAAACTACCGACTCCAAAAATGCCCCAAAACGACAAACGTACGCTCCCCTCAAATCTTGGAAGCCACACCACCTAAAGAACATGTGTATACACATCAATTAAAGTAAACAAGTGTTAGACTTATGTCTAGTGAGTTCAAGTATACATACAATGGCATTAAGAAATTATTTAATGTCAAGGCATATTATTCACCAAAGCTTAATTTGGATTCAAACCTCACTCCCTTGGGAGGGAGTAAGATTTCACAATTAACGGGGGAGACCCGGTTTTTACCATTGAGGTGACGGAACACAAAAGTAGGTCACTTATCAATGTTATATGGAGCTTCTATTATAGCACCAAAGGTTATCGAGTTCAACCACACACGGTCTATAGTTCGAGCTCCCAATGCTCTAAGAAGGACTCTCTTGTTAGAATAGATATTATGGAGTACAAGGTTATCGCATTCAATCACCCACGATCTATAGCACGAGCTCCCAAGTGTTAACACTCCATATCTAGCCAAATATATTGTCGCCACATAATTCACATAAAATGAGTAGTGCCTGTGGATCCATTTTACTATAGTCCCACATATTGACTTCTTCAAACATTTCACAATGTACCCAATCATTTAGTTTGTACATAAAGAGAAGGTCCTTAAGGACGAAAAAATCCCTATGTTGCCAACCATTCATAAATATGGTTATTTAGATTTTGTTTACCAAATCCCATGAAATTCAAGAAATAAGCATCATTTATACGTACAAGATTATTCTCCAAAGCCACTTCATTAAAATACCAATTTTGACCAAACCCTAACCTTTGACCTAACTTTTCCAAAATCACCCAACATAGAACTTTGAGATATAAATGTTTTAGAAATCATAAAAGAAGCATTTTATAGCATGTATATAAGTTTGGGAAGTGAAGGATGAACTCACTCCACTAGGTTTGTTATGAGAAACCTAGAAACCTTAACTCTTGGAAGTTAGCAAGATGATATGATGAAGTTTCTTGATCTAGCCCTTCAAATCCTTATCTTGATGGTGGAATCCTTAGAGGGAGGTGGAAATGGAGAAACCCGAGATCAATGCTCGATTTAATGAAGAGAGAGAGAGAGAGGAATGAGAGAGTTTTTGGAGAATGATGGAGTAATGAATGAGAAAACCATGGGGACGGACGTTTTAAATGAGTTTAGCCCATCCTCCCTCAACCGCGACCTTGCCAGGCGACATTGCCTTTGGCATAGTCGCAAGTCATTCTCGCTAAAAGTGTATCGAGACCGCAGGGATCCCCGCGACATTGCCACGGTGAGAGTGACAATGCCACAATTGTCGGTCATAGTCTCCCCAATTGTACTGAGGGTTCTTCTCACCCCGCGATAGTGCCACGGTGAGAGTAACACTATCACAATCGCCTGGCACAGTCGCCGAACCTTACTGAGCATTCGATTTTTCTACGATTTAGACTCGATAAGGTTTTAATATTAAGAGGAAAATTAAACGGGTCTTCCCAAACATATTATAAGTTCACCTTAAAGAATTTGAGATAAAATGGGGTTCAAAGACTCACCGAAATTGTTGGTGTTACAATCCTCCTCGATTTGGATATGATTTCGCCCTCGAAATCCAAGCTACACAAATAAGTGCGGGTATCTCTGCTTCATGTCTTCTTCGGCTTCCCATGTCACATTGGCCCCACGATGATGTTTCCATTGCACCGTAACCATAGTGAATTCCTTGTGATGGAGCTTCTTTGACTTGTGTTCCAAAATGGCGTCAGGTTCTTCCACACAACGGTTACCCTCATCGACTCTTACCTCGGAAAGGAGAATGACGTTCTCCTCTTTCGCCAAACACTTCTAGAGATAGCAAACGTGGAACGTATTGTGGATCCTGCTCCTTTCTGGCAGTGACTCCAATTGGTACGCTTGGAGTCCCACACATTTGAGCACCGAGAATGGTCCAAGAAAACGGGGACTCAACTTCCCGCGCTTCCTGAACCAGATTATTCCTTTCCAAGGGGACACCTTAAGCATCACACGGTCGTCCACATGGAACTCCATAGGTCGTCTTTTTTTGTCAGCATAGCTTTTTTTCCGATCTTGAGCCGCTTTAATTGTTCCTGAATGCCCTTCACCTTGTCGGACGTTTCTTGCACTATTTTGGGACCGGCGAATTGTTTCTCGACCGCTTCAAGACAACACATGAGAGTTCTACACTTCCGCCCATACAAGACTTCGAATGGTGCCATCCTGATACTTGAGTGGTAGATATTATTGTATGTGAACTCCACCAAAGGCAGGTGAGAGTCCCAACTACCCCCGAAGTCAATCACGCAAGATCTTAGCATATATTCTAGAGTTTGAATCGTCCTCTCACTTTGGCCATCAGTTTGAAGATGGTAGGACGTACTCAAATTTACTCTCGTACCAAGCTCTTTCTACAAGTTATCCCAAAAGTTTGATGTAAACCGACTGTCATGATCCGAAACAATAGACAAGGGCACTCCATGCCTTGAGATCACTTCGTCGATGTAAAGCTTCGCCAGTTTGTCCATTGGTAAGGTCTCACGCATGGCCAAGAAGTGAGCGCACTTGGTAAAGCGGTCCACTATTACCCATATGGTATCGTGACCTCGTAATTTTTTGGGCAACTTAGTCACGAAGCCCATGGTAATATGCTCCCATTTTCATTCGGGAATCTCTAGGGATTGAAGGCTCCCATAAGGTCGCTGATGTTCGGCCTTCACTTGTAAGTAAGTCACACAACGCTCTACGTAACGTGGTACATCAAGTTTCATCACCGGCCACTAATAATGCAACTTTAGATCCCTATACATCTTCGTACTCCCTAGATGGATGGAATACTTGGACTTATGGGCATCTTCGAGGAGAAGTTCTTGATTTTTCCCTACCTTGGGCACCCAAATTCTTCCATTGAACAACTTCACTCCACGACTATCCTCTATCAATAGTAATCATTGCTTAGACATCACTTCATCCTTGAGGTTTTCTTCCAACAAAGCCTCTGCTTGAGACGTCTTAATTTTCTCAACGAGTCTTGACACCAACTCGATTCTCGTAAGGGTGGCTCGAACGCTTCCACTATAGTCTTTCCGACTCAAAGCGTCGGCTACCACGTTTTCCTTACCGGGGTGGTAAAGCAACTCGCAATCGTAATCCTTGAGTAACTCGAGCCATCGCCTTTGCCTCATGTTCAACTCTTTTGATCAAAGACGTATTTCAAACTCTTATGATCTGTGTAGAGTGTGCATTTGGTGCCATAAAGATAGTGGCGCCATAGCTTCAAGGGGAACACTACCGCTGCTAACTCCAAGTCATAGATAGGGTAGTTCTTCTCATGAATCTTGAGTTTCGTTGATGCGTAAATCTTACCCCTTTGCATCAACACGCAACCCAAACCTATTTTGGAGGCGTCATTATAGGCTACAAAGTCTTCCGTCCCTTTCGGGTAGGGACATAATCGGAGCTTCACACAACTTCTTTTGCAAGGTTTGAAACGCTTTCTCTTGAGCCTCGGCCCAAGAGAAATTTCACGTTCTTCTAGGTCAAGGCGGTCAATAAGGAGGCAATCTTGGAGAAGTCTTGGATAAACCTTCGGTAGTAGCCCACCAAACCCAAGAAGCTTTGTATCTCAGATGGGCTCTTGGGAGGTTCCCAATTCATCATTGCTTCAATCTTAGAGGGATCCACTTTCACCCCACCACGAGTGACAACGTGGCCCAAAAATTGAACCCCCTCTAACCAAAAGTCGCATTTGGAGAACTTGACATACAATCTCTCCTTTTGCAACAGTTCCAGGACTTCCCGAAGGTGCTGTTCGTGTTCTGCCTCGTTCTTGGAATACACAAATATGTCATCGATGAATACAATGACTGAATTATCAAGGAACGGTTGGCACACTCTATTCATCAAACAATAAACACCGTCGGCACATTGGTTAGGCCGAACGACATTACTATGAGTTCGTAATGGCCGTAACGAGTCCTTAATATTGTCTTCGGAATGTCTTCCTCCTTCACCTTCACTTGGTGATATATCGAACGTAAGTAAATATTTGAGAAGCAAGACACTCCTTGAAGTTGGTCAAACAAGTCATCGATCCTCGAAAGTGGATACTTGTTCTTTACCGTTGCCTTATTCAGTTCACGGTAGTCGATACACATTCTCAACGTATCGTCTTTCTTCTTGACAAACAAGAACGGAGCTCCTTAAGGCGACAAACTCGGTTTTATGAAGCCTTTCTCTAGAAGCTCTTGGAGTTGAGCCATCATATCTTGCATTTCGGATGGCGCCAACCGGTAAGGGGCTCGTGCAATCGATGCCGCCCCCGGTATGAGGTCGATCCAGAACTCTGCTTGATGATCGGGTGGCAAACCAGGGAGGTCGTCTGGGAAGACAACAGGAAACTCACGCACCACCCTCTTCAAGAGTCTTCTTCTCAAGTTTGGCATCAATCACGTATGCCAGAAAGGACGAACATCCCTTCACTAGGCATTTCCGTGCCTTAGCCATGGTGATAATTGCGACATCACCCTTCCTTCTTTCACCATACATCACCACCGATCCGCTACTCGAGAGGGGTAGTCGGACCAGTTTCTTGGAGCATATGATTTCGGCTTAGTTCTCCGCTAGCCAATCCATTCCGATTACTATGTCGAAATCGCCGACCACCATAGGCAGTAAGTTGATCACAAACTCCTTCCCTTCAATATCAAGGGTGCAACCTTTCAAGACATCACGGATCACCACTTGACCACCATTCGTTATTTCTACTACTAAGGCATCCTCTAGACTATTAGTAGTCATAACAAGATTTTGACAAAACGAATCGGACACCAAAGAGAAACTAGCACTCGAATCAAATAACACATGCGCATGTACCGAGTTTAGGAGAAACGTACTCGATACCACGTCGGTGGATGCCCTAGCCTCTTCGGTCGTCATCTGAAAGGCTCTCCCTGACACCCTTGGTAAGCTCTCTTTCTTTCTGGGATTTCCTCCCGTCTTCATCTTTGGGCACTCATTACGGAAGTGACCCGACTCCTTGCACTAGAAACAAATAGGCCCCTTCATTGGGGCAATCTTTTTTAGTGTGGCCATACTTCCCACACTTGTAACAAGAATCGGGCCATGAGTGGCACGGGGCCAAATGCTTACTTTGGCACTTCGGGCACCACTTAGGCTCCCTCCTTGAGTCGTTGTTTCGGTTGAAGTTGTTGTTGAACGGTCATGGTCTTTTGAAGGGTCCAGAATTTCCTTCCCCTTTCCTGTTCTCTCCCACTACCACTTCCTCTTCCTTCTTCCAGGTATACACATCCTCCATGAGTTTGGCTTCCTCAATAGTTTCACGGAGTATGAGTGCCCTAGAGTTCCGAACCATGGCCATCATATAGGCCGGTAGGCCTTTTAGATAGGACTTGATCTTTTCCTTCTCAGTTGGGACCACGTGCCCCACAAGATCAAGCTTTTCAATAAAGAGGCGAGTGTATTCTCTTACCGACTTGTTACCCTTTTTAAGGGCTCGAAACTCTTCTTCGATGAGATCGATCGCTCCCTCATTACAGTACTCTTCCAAGACTTTCCTCTTGAAGGCATCCCAAGTCAACTTGGCTAGGATAGCGGCATCGTGGGTGGACTTGGTGACATTCTGTCACACCCTCAAATTTGGAAAAAGCAACTAATTTAAAATTTTCATCATTGCATCACATGAAGGATAAAAATCCTTTTCTACAAATCAATGCTTGGAATACCTCAAATATAATTATAGATTTAACCTCAACAAATAACCAGTTAAATCTTATATAAAGACTAAATAAAGGTCGGGTGCTACTAAACCCAAATACGTGTTGTTATTCCCAAGATAATTGCGGAAGACTTCACCAAGCTACTCACCCTCGTGTATTAAACTAGTACCCATCTCTTCACAGGGTCGCTAGTACCCTTCCCCAACCGGGATCTGATGCACATGCCGACAAATAAAAATGGTTAGGTTGACGCCTAGTGAGTTCAAAAGTTTTCAACATGATTAAATATATTGCTAAAAGAAAAGAATACAATTTAAATCATAATTTTTCAAAATGATTTACTTTAAATATGGAAACGACTCGTTTTCCAATAACATGTATTTTTAAGGATGAACGCCCCAATACAAAACATTCTTTATAAAGTAATGCAACCCAAAAGTCACTCAAACATGAATAGAAAACGGACTTCCAATTATAAAAACGCGGATAAAACTTTATATCCCGAAACACCCAAAACACCGGTGGGGCATAATACTCAACTCCTAAATCATGGAAAACAATCCATATAAATATAATATGCCACCGAAAACATGAAACTAAAGTTCAATACTCACTCTACCATAAATGGAATGAAATTCAAATGTTAAAGTATAGACAATTAATTATCCAAAATACTGTTGGCCGACGACGGGGGAGACCCGTATCCATTGAGAGTGGAGAAACACAAAAATATACCACTCATACAACGTTAATCGTATGACACTTCATGACATAAAATCCCAAGTGTCCATACGAATCCCTTCAAGGTACACCAAAAGAGACAACTGACCTTAGTGAATATTACCATGAATACCACCAAAGGTCTGACACAGTCGGGGGTTACAACCAAGGCATTGCCCCGACATGGCGGAGGCCCCAAATGCCCATCAACACGATAGCACAACCGGACTCAGCCATCCTAGTGTACACTTGAAAGGTTAAGGTCATAAAACATGGGCCCCGGAGTCCAATCCCGTAATACCCAATTGACCATGAAATAAATACTAACTTACGTGCCTATGGATCCAATGCAACACAATCTAAAATTACATGACTACACAGGAAAGACCAACACACTCGAGCATGTAATTATCATTAATATACCACAAGATGCATTTAGATGAATATCATAAATGGGGCTCTATATTGATCCATTAAAACCGGACGAATGTCCTCAATACTCTTTTAAGTCAAAATCGAGCTAAAATGCTCAAAAATCCATTTTGCCAACAAATAACAGTCCCCAAATAATAAAACGTATTTAAACGGCATTTACACCAACGCACACCTCAAAGATGTGACTAACCCACAACTCATCACGAATTGGGACAAACGATTTTTCAAATGGGCGCATACCCTTACGTTTCCAAAATGTCTCATAACCCGGAGACATGCATTTTCCAAATGGTTTATGAAATCAAATACACCAAAATGCATAACTCATAAAATAGACTCAATTTGTACAAAAATCACCAAAAGTGCATAAATCATAGAATAGACTTTATTTGTACAAAATCACCAAAAATTCATAAATCATGTATTACTTATCAAGATATCTAAATCATAAATATGGGCATTTTATGAGACTAAAACAACCCAAGTTTATCAAATATGAAAACTTATCCAAATACTTAACACATTGACAATTACCAAGGAAAAACATATTTTTACTTCAAAATACACATTTTGGCATGTACATAGTTTTCACAAAGCAACTTGAACTCACCTTGCTAGATTTAGGCTAAATCTAGATTTTTCTCCAACTTGAGCTCCCTTGAAGAAACTTGAATCCACAAGCAAATCTTTCCAAAAACCTAGATTCACAAGTTTCCAACCATAAACATTCATGTTCAACCATTTAGAATCGATCCCCAAACATTTTACATCAAAATCCCCAATTTTGCCAAAACCCTAATTTTTTTACCTAAATTCTCCAAAATCATCAAATCCGAAATTTGAGAAACCAATCACTAGGAGATCATCAATGGGGAATTTACAACTCATAATAAGGTTTAGAAATAGAGAGGGCAAACATACCACTTAGGTTTTGGTGAAAACCTAGAAACCCTAAAATGGAGCTTGAGGTTGAAGATGAAGATGGAGATGGTGAACTCTTGATCATAGCTTCCAATCTACAACTTGATGACGATTTTCCATAACACCCAAAGATTTGAGCCAAAGATGCTCCAAAATCGTCCTAAATATGTTGGGTTCATTCTAGAGAGAGTTTGGAGAGAAATGGGAAGGAAATGAGAAGTGAGAAGTGATAAATGGTTGATTTCCCGTATTTGATAATACCCTTCTCCCCTGGTACGACATTTCCAGGCGACAAAGCCCTAGGCAATGTCGTTGGTCATTGTCGCCAACCCTCCCCCACATTCTGTTTCTTGCTGCTACATTGCCAGGTGCGACAAGGACACTGTCATAGTCGCCGAGCATTGTAGTCATGCCCGTACCAGGCTCCGAAACTCGACTTTTTCAACACCAAGACCCTCGACACTCTTAGAGACTTTAAGTAATGTTTTCCCAACATAAATCCCACCATTTACAAGTTGCAAAAACGTTCGGGTGACCTTTACTTACCGAAAATTACGTGTGTTACACATTCCACCATCGTAGTGCCGGGCCCCTAAGCATCTGGGAGGCAAATCTCACCTTCTGATCTTCTCCGCATTCACTGGAGCCGAAAGCCTACTCAATTTTCTGAATCCAGTTCGTGCAAACCATTGGCTCATCAGACTCTAAGAACTTGGGTGGTTTGCTGCAAAGGAAGGTCTTATAAGATCAAGTCTTCCGCCCCTCTAGGCACCGGTAATCACATGCTCTTTGGTCCTGATAACATTTCTGGTACCCCCGAAACCTGCCACCACATTTTTAGCCATCGTCTCATGCCTCCTGAGACTAACATCTCTATCCTCCAACAACTTGAGAAAGAGCTCTTGCTATTTCTCCATAGCTAATGTCACCATCTGCATGACACTAGCCATCATGTCCGCTTGAGGGTTCACCTCTTGAAGAACTGGGATCGAGGATGCCAAGGTTACCCTTGGTATGTGTTCCACCCTTCCCCCAACCAATGGTAGAAAGTTGGGAGGGATAGCATTCACAGCCCTATCCGCTTGATTCGGGTTATATACACTCGCTTCTTGGCCTTCCACTTAATTTGCCGGTATGCTCCGTTTATTAACCATGATAGAGTAATGGATGGCACACATGCAAAAGAGAGGATAAGATATTTGATCAAACAATACAAGGAAACGTACTACTACATTCATCAATCATCATGACATTAGTAAATCAAGCATGCTCACGTATCAATATATTCATAATAGCATTAGGTAAATGGAATTATGAACACATTATACACAATAATTCTCGTTACCATCATCATAATTCTTAATTAGTGTAATTCCGTCGACTCTAAGCTTGTCCTATCTTAGAATTTCTACCAAAATCTCACAAATCATAATTTATTTATTTTAACTTAAGTCTAGGCATCTTACATTCATACCTAGTTCACTTATGTTAGTGCACAAATATGTTGGATCCAAGATCATAGGAGTTAAAAGTCAAAGCTCAAGTCAAACCTTCATTACAAAGTCAAAGTCAAGTTCTTAAAGAGGAAAGTTAATGCAAGTCAAAGTGTTATTGTTGTTGCTATTTCCTTGTAATAGATCTTAGGTATAAAAGGATTTTGTTTCTTTGTTTTTACTAGTAGCACCTAGAGAGATATATGTTTTTTAGAGAGAGAAATATTCTTTGAGAGAGAATTGTAAATTGTGAAGATTGGAGATTAATACACATGGCTATTTGCATTGAATTGATGTTATTATCTTGATTTGCACATTGTTTGGGACACACAATTGGTATCAGAGCAAGCACTTAATCAGAAAATGGATCAAGAATATGAAATTTGGTGATTGACATCAAGAACTCGCACAACTTACTGTTCCAGAATCAAAATCTTGATTTTGTGTGTTTTTGTGTGTAATTTTTGGCTCATTGTAATCGTTTGGTGTACTAGAAAAGATTTGATTTGTATTACATCGTCCAATACACAATTGTTCGTGTAAATTTTGGATTTGATTGAGTTGTTGTTCGATTGTCTGTACGCACTGTTTCTTGAATCGAGTTGTAATTTTTGTTGTTTTTTTTTGAAATCAAATGTTTGTAATCAGTTCAATTTGTGTTTGTGGACAAATTGACAGAATTTCAGAATCTAATTTGAAGTATTGGATCGAATTTGGGTTGAGTTTTTTGAAGGTGTGGGCCAAGATCTATGAAATTCGCATGATAAGTGAAGAACACGCATGATTCTTGGAAGAATTCGCATCGCACTGAGGTTATAGAAAGACTAAGTACAGATTTTGCACAAGCCTTTGTACGAGAAGAAAGGATTTCGCATCGTGTTATATGCGAAAAGAAGAATTTCGCATGTGCCTTCATACGAAAAGCAGAAATCTGCATCTCACAGTGTGCGAAATCCGAGGAATTCGCATCTCAAAGATCTGAAAAATTTTCTAAGTGTGGATTTCGCATCGATACGTGAAGTTGAGAGGGCTGAATTTTACTAAGTGAGAAATCCACATCAGCTTTGTGTTCGAAAAGTTCAAAATTCGCACCCCTCTCTGTGCGAAAAGTCAGAATTTCGCATCCTTCGACGTGCGAAATCTCAGAATTCACATCACTCGGTGTACCAAAAGCTTGGTTTACATATCCTTTTACGTGCGAATTTCTTTTGTATGCGAAAAATGTTATTAGTTACGTGAGGATTCTATACTTAGTCATTTTTCTGACTGAGTTTTTAGGAATTTTAAATATTTTCTGATTCTTGTGTACAATTATCAAGAAGACTGCTCGAGATGCTTTGGCAATAGGAACTGATGTCAAACCACCAGTACTGTTCAAAGGAGAGTATGAACAGTGGAAAGAATGGTTTTTGGACTTTATATACATATATGAACATGGTGAGTATATCAGATTATCTCTAAAAGAAGGCCTCATGAAACCTCCAAGGAAAGTTCATACTACTGAAGAGGAAGGAGAAGAGTTGGTTACAACAGAGTATGAAATGGATCCAGATCAGTATACAGATGAACAGAAAAAGAGATACAAAGATGGCAGACTTGCAAGATCTTTTCTACTTCAAGGTATTCCTAATAAGATATATGTGAAGAGAGACAACTACAAGGCAACAGGTAAACAGATGTGGTATCAACTGGAAAAGATGATGTTAGGTTCTAAGGTGGGTAATCAACTGAAAGTTTCAAATTGCCTCAACAATTATGAAGAGTTTAAAGCAAAAGATGGTGAGAGTCTAGAGGCTACATATGACAGGTTTGTCACTCTTCTGAATGAGCTGAGCAAAAACAGAGTGAATAAATCCCAAATAGCACTGAATGTGAAGTTTCTGAGCATATTACAGCCATAGTGGAAAAGATTTACTCGCTAAATGAAACAAATGAAAGATCTCAATGAGATCCCTCTGCATTAAGTTTATGAGACTCTGCGTCAGAATAAGGAAGAGGTAGAGGAGATAAGAGATGAAAAGAAGAAAGCTGAGAAACCCATAGCTGATCCAGTTGCTTGGTGGTTAAAAGAAAAGAGAAAAGCATGCAGTTAGTCTGAAAAAGAAGAAGGTGATTGTTTCTGAGTCTGAGGAAGAGAATAGTGATGATTCTTGTTGGATCAAATAATTGTATTCAAGATTAAAGTTAAATTAGAGGGTCTAAACCGTATTTGTTTGATAGTTAAAGATTAGAGGGTTTAAGTTGTAATAAGTTAATAGTTAATTAGCTATTGGGCCCAAGCCCATTAGGCCTTAAAAGCCTAAGTATTTAATGTTTTAGTTTGTTTAGTTTTAGGGTTAAGATACCTAATAATTATTGTTTTAGAGATTATAGTAGCCGTACGTTTTCTCTGTATTCAAGGGTATCAAGAACACACAAGGTTTAACTGTTTATTCAAGGGATTGGTATGTTATTCTGAATCTATTATATCTCTTGATATTATTGTGTTTGTGTGTTTAAATATCAACTAGATTAAACTGGGATAACAAGTGGTATCAGAGCCTAAAGAATCATTTTTTTTGATATTACTATTCATCGAAGTTACTGTTCATCGAATTTTTTTACTGTTCATCTGATTTCATGAATCTATGTGCTTTTATGATTAAGATTGATCTGATTCGATGAGTTTTATTCTATTGAAAAGTATCTGATTGATTAATTGCATTGAGAATTATCAAGTGATTGAATTTATTGATTTTGTGTTTTCTGGGTTCATAAAGGAGTTGACTCTGTGTTCTTAAAATCCAGTGATAAAAAGTGATTTTTACTTATTATGATTGATTGAATGCTGATCGATATCTGTTTTGGGATACAAAAGACTGATTTTTGCATGTGATTTTGAGTCTGTATTGATTTCTGGGTTGATTATTGCTTCTGTTTATCGACGTTCTGGGCTGGCTTAAGAACATACCGGTCCAAAGCATTAAGAACATATCAGTCATATCACGCTATCGGTCGACTCTCTTACCGGTCGTATATCCCTATATCGGTCGAACATCACTATCGGTCCATACCTTTACCGGTCTTAGTTTCTCACCGGTCGAATACTTTGTATCGGTCATACAGTTTGTCGGTCATAGCCTATACCGGTCGAAGCCATTTCTGGTCGAACTCGATACCAGTCCTCACACCACCCCGGTCGCCCGATACACACACAGATCACTACCGGTCTAATCACTTTTATCGGTCGAACGTAATACCGGTTGAAAAACCTTCCCGGTCGTGCAACTTCCCGGTCGAATCAAGTTCCCGGTCGACTTCTGCTTTGCGTGAGTGCCTTATCGTGAGAACTTCACTTTGCGCAACCCACTAGACACGCAAACCTTCACTTTGCGCGACCCAAGGCCCACGCAAACCTCACTTTGCGCGACCCAAGGACCACACAAACCTCTGCTTTGCGTGACCCACTGCTCGCGAGAACCTTACTTTGCGCCACAGCCTTGTCACGCAAACATCACTTTGCTAAGTCTGCGAAGGGGGACAAAGTTCTGTTCGTGATCAAATTTTTTTTATTTTCAGTATTACTCTGTTTGATTTTATCTACTGTTTGAGAATTCTGCATTTAATTATTTTTGGAAATTTATTTTTCTGAAAATTTTTTAGTGTAGTTTTTATTTTGATTCTAACGATCTCATCTAGTTGGTTGTCTTGGTACAGAAAAGTTTGATTACTAACCGTACAGCTAAGATGTCAAATCAGCTTCTCTCAATGAGCTCTCAGTCCAAACCTCATGTCCTCATGGCTAATGAGTATCAGCAATGGAAGACCAGAATGATCCAGTTTCTGAATCACAAGAATAGAGATTATATGGCAGCAATCATTAATGGTCCAGAAAATCCAATGATCACAGTAAAGGGTCAAGCTGCAACAGAAACCTCTCAAGAAATCCCTGACAGAGAGGTTCGTAAACCTTATCAGTTCTTTACTGAAAAGCAGAAAGCACAGTACAAGACAGAAGAAGAGGCTCTAATCTATCTGACAATGGCTATTCCAAACGACATCTACAATCGTGTAGACAGTCAGAGCTCTGCTAAAGCAATATGGGATGAACTAGCTAGACAGTTTGAAGGAAGTGAAGCCTCTATCCAAGCTAAGCAGAATCTATGCATAAATGCATACGAGAGATTTCATGCAAAAGAAGGAGAGCTGCTACAAGATACCTAAAACAGGTATAACATCATTCTCAATGACCTGCGGAGGAACAAAATCTCTAAATCTACCTCTGAGATAAATTACAAGTTCATCAAGAATCTGAATCCAGAGTGGAAGAACTTTGCCATCAACCTCCAGATGTCGAAGAATATGGCTCAAGAAAATGTCACTGATATCTTCTCTACTCTAGCTCAACATGAGGATGAGGTGAGATCTATTAATAACGAGTCTAATAATCTGAAGGACTCCATGGCTCTCATAGCCGGCAAAGGTTCTATATCCTCTACAAGGTCAAAGAAAAAGGTGTCTAAAGCTCTAGTTACTGAGGTTACTGAGTCCGAATCTGCTTCAAGAGATGAAGAACTGGAGATTGATTCTGATCCAGATATTCAGAAGTTCTCTGAGGACTTGGCTCTAATTACGCGACGATTCAAGAAGAGCTTTGGCAAGAAGAGATTCTACTCAAAGCCAAAGTATGATGGATACAAGAGAGAAAAGTCTGAGATGCGATACAAGCCGAGGCATGGAAGGAGAGAGGAAGGACGAGAAGACAGGAAGGAAGATAGAAGAGAAGGAAAGAGAGAGGAGAAGCGAGAAGAACGAAAGGATGAACCAGGAAGATGCTACAACTGTGGCAAATTTGGGCATTTCTTAAGAGATTGCAAGTTCAAGAAGGTAAAGAACTCAGAGTATTACGCAAGAAAGTCACTCATTGCCAAGAAAGCTGAAGAAGGAAAAGTGCTAATGGCTGAAGAAGAAAACTGGCTGTTCCAAAGCTCCGATGACGAGGAACAAGAACACTTCACCCAAGTATCTTATATGGCAAAGCTGGATGGTGACGATGAAGATTCTGAGACACAATTCGAAGATGCAAACTCTGAGGTCAGTGATAATTCTGAACTTATTGAATCTTTAATGGCCCAAATACATGGTATGATAGATGAATTTGCTTTACTGAAAGGTAAACTTAGCTCTGCACATCAATCTATCTTAAGCTTTTGTGATGAAAATGCTATATTAAAAGTTGTTGTGGAAGAAAAAGAAAAGGAAAAGGATGATTTAAAAGCTGAAAAAGAGTCTTTAAAAGAAAAAATATCTGGTTTAGAAACGGATCTTGTGAATCTTAATGCTGAAAAAGGTGAGTTTCAAATCAAATTTGAAATTTGTTATAAAGAAAGAAATGAAGCTTTCACCAAAATCAAGCAATTGGAGGACATTAATATGAAACGAGGTCAGACTGAGCAGACATTAAATCTGTTGACCAATAAACTCCAAGACGAAAGGTTTTATAAACTAAAACCAGGTTTGGATGTGCCAACTAACGAAATTTTGAAAAAGGCACCGGAGCACCTATATAACTTTGATAAATTTGGCTCCGCAATCAGACCAATTCCTGACATTCGTGCGACTTTTGTTGAAGCAAGTTCTCCTAAACCTTCTAAAGAGACCAAAGGTCAAGAAGAAATGGGAAAGAACAAGTCTGGTGACACTGATTCTCAAAATATTTTTAAATTAGTTGGTTTTAAATATGGTGATTTGAATAAAAGCTATGAGACTCGAAAGATCGAATTTATTAAGTTTGAATCACTATTTACCACACCTTCCAAAGAATCAGTAAGCACCAACACAGTTCCACCTGAGACTGCATACAAATATGATGAGTATGAATCGGATGTTGATCCATCTACTATAGCATCAGTCTCAAATCCCATTGCTTCTAAACCTTTACTCGTTGAAGAGGTTGAAGAAGAACCTGTCATCACGAATGAATCTAGTGTTCAAAATGATAAAACGGAGTTTATTAAGTCCATGACTGAAGATATATTTTCTGAAATGATGAATGCTTCAGACTCTGATCCTGTTTCTGATTTAAAGGGGTCAAATTCTGTGAATGATCATACATCTGAATTAATTAAGCAAATTAAAATGTTGCAACAGTCTCTTGATGAGGTTGAAGATGAAAACTTTGATCTCAAACATAAACTTGAAAAATCTTTAAAAGTAAATCAAGAGCTTTGCACTGAGAACAATGATTTGAAAATTACTTTGTTTAAAAGTGCTTCAAATGATAAACAGATGTTCAATGATCCAAGCTGGAAGGTAAGAACCAATCCAGAATTTGATGCTCCTGCAAAATCTTCAGTTGTTTACTCTGATTGTCCTGAAGATCCACCGAGTATTTTTGAAAAGGGTGAGACTTCAAATAGCTCTAGAAAAGAACCACCTTCTTAGTTAGAGACTAACAAGGTTTCTGTTTCTGTTTCAGATATAAAAGGAATTGGAGTTGGGAGGAGTAAGAAGAATAAAGATAGTAGTTTGAATAAGAATGATAGGTTATCTAGTGAAACTTCTGCTTTAAAAAGTTGTACTTCAGACAGTGTTATTTTGAAAAGTAATTCTTTTGATGAACATGCATGTAAGCTTTGTTCCGATAAATCTAAGTTTATGAATTTTGCTCGAAAGAATCTATACTGCAAACACAGCTGGGATAACTCATTCAAATACTACTCCCCTCCAAAGTCCAAACAGAGTAAGAGAAAAGCTAAACTGAACCTTAAGTCTAATTCTAATTCTTCCGCACAACCCAAAGTGTTTCGAGCTAAGGTTGCCAATCCTAAGTCTAAAAAGCACTTTCAGGAGCTAAATGTTAAGATGGTTTGGAAATGGGTTCCAAAACCCCGTTATGAATGGAGAGTGAAAATTAAACCAGCTGATATTCCTGAGTTGCTTGCTGCTAACCGCGAAGGACCCATCCTGATATGGGTGCCTAAGCATAACTAATTGTCTCTTTTCCAGGCCTGTCGACTGTGGGTGATAGATTCCGGATGTTCACGCCACATGACAGGATTCAAGCACCTCTTGCATAACTATATGGAGGAGCCTGCCGGAGCAGTTAGATTTGCCAATTCTGAAGCCGAAGGTCACGTCAGAGGATATGGAATGCTCGATAACGGTGTTGTGAAGATTCAAAAAGTGTTATATGTTGAAGGACTTGATCACAATCTGTTTAGTACCAGTCACTTATGTGACATGAAATATCAAGTCCGCTTCACAACCACTCATTGCTATCTCAAGGATCCCGATGGTTACGAAGTCTTCAAAGCTGAGCGCCATGGAAATCTATACAATGTAGATTTTCCTACATTGTCTGCCACACGTCCAGTATGTCTACTAGCCAAAGAAACTAAGGCACAATCGTGGACGTGGCATCGACGCTTGTCTCTTCAGAATTTCCGATCTATAGCGAAGCTACAAAGACAAGGTCTGGTCAAAGGTCTACCGGAAATGAGTTTCGAAAAAGACTCACTCTGTTCCGCATGTGAGTTGGGCAAAATGAAGCGTAGCTCATTCAAGTCCAAATCTGAATCATAGACCTCATCTGCACTAGAACTCCTTCATATGGACCTTTGTGGCCCAATGCGAACCACATCTATCAACGGAAAGAAATACGTGTTGGTAATGATAGATGACTACTCAAGGTATACATGGCTCGAGTTTCTTCGCAACAAGTTAGATGCGCCAGAATTGATCATCGCTTTTATCAATCGCATCCAAGTACGACTTCAATTGCCATTTCGAACCATTCACAGCGATAATGGCACGGAGTTCAAGAATGACACCCTGAAGAGTTATCTTACTTCTGTGGGGATTTCACACAACTTCTCCGCTGCCTACACTCCACAGCAGAACGACATTGTTGAACGGAAGAATCGCACGCTTGTTGAAGCAGCTCGTATTATGCTTGCATATTCAGATCTACTCATGTACCTTTGGGACGAGGCAGTCGCTACAACATGTTTTACTCATAACCGTACCATTGTGGTCAAGCGATTTAATAAAACAGCATATGAGTTAATCAACAATCGTATACCTAACATCAAATTCCTTCGTGTTATCGGTTGCAGGTGTTACATTCTTAAAGAGCGTCAAGGATTATCAAAATTTGATAAGAAAGCGGATGAAGGATATCTCGTTGGATACTCTCTGACATCCAAAGCTTTTCGAATTTACATTATTCGAACTAAGACGGTTGTTGAGAGCATGAATGTCTCCTTTGATGAGAATTCTACAAGGACTTCTGGACACAACAGTTCAGAACTCGTAATTAAGGACAACGCTTCTATTCAAACCAGAATAGAACCAGCTTCTCAAGGATCCACTTCTTCTAACTCTAACTCTACTTCATCTGAGTTAGATCTATTGTTTATTGATGCCTTTGATGATATATGTGCAGACTTTGATAAAGGCATATCCACATCAATAACAAGCTCAGAGGTCCCTATCCCTTCTGAAGACATGTCTGGACCTTCCGAAGAAGTCACTGAAACTTCATCTCCATCAGGTACGACTACACAGTTAGTTTCTAACTCTACTAATGCTGAATCTATCTCAACAGATAGTTCTTCTGGAAACGAAGTCCCGAGCACTTCAACTGCTAGTCCAGAAGCTTCAGTATCAGAAACACCAGTACAAGATGTCCCGAGTACATCTATGGAGCAACCTGCCGTGCAAGATGACAACGATGCGTCAAATACGCAACAAACAGTTGAATCCTTACCAAGCACACATCGCTGGACTAAGGATCATCCTTTGAACAACGTGATAGGTGACGTACAATCTGGTGTCACAACAAGATCTGCATCAGCCAACTTCTGCATGTTTTCAAGCTTCCTCAGTTCCTTAGAGCCAAATAAAGCGTCTGAAGCTCTACGTGATCCCTTCTGGATTTCTGCTATGCAAGACGAGCTTCTATAATTCGAAAGGAACAAGGTATGTCGCTTGATCCCACTACCTACAGGTAAATCTGTTATAGGAACAAAGTGGGTTTTCAGAAATAAGAAAGACGAAGCTGGAGTAGTTGTGAGAAACAAAGCTCGACTGGTCGCAAAAGGGTACTGTCAACAAGAGGGCATTGACTATGACGAAACATTCGCCCCAGTTGCAAGGATCGAAGCCATCACAATCTTTCTAGCCTATGCAGCACACAAAAACTTTACAGTCTATCAAATGGACGTAAAGTCAGCTTTCTTGAACGGCGTTCTGCATGAGGAGATCTATGTGGCTCAACCTGAAGGTTTCGTTGATCCTCATCACCCTGATCATGTCTATGTTTTAGACAAAGCGCTTTATGGCCTTAAACAAGCACCGCGAGCCTGGTATGAAACTCTCACTAATTTAAAATTTGCTTCTGGTGTAACACCCTCAAATTCGGAAATACAACTAATTTAAAATTTTCTAAATACATCGATAAATAATTCATCTACAAACACAATTTAGGATTTGACCTCAATACACACATTCATTCTACACATACAGTTTATAATAAGGACGGGTGCTACTAAACCCAATAATAGTCACTATCTCCAACTGCGGAAGACTTCATCAATCCACTTACTCTCGTGTAAGTCTAATGCTCAAATCCTCCAAGCACTGCTAGAACCAAACCCCAACTAGAACCTGATGCACATGCCGACAAATAAAAAGGTTAGGCTTAACGCCTAGTGAGCTCAAGAGTTTTCATTAGAGATAAATAAAGCATTAACTTCAAGAATGTTATTTAAAAATCATGATTTCCAAAATGCAATACATTTGATTTGAAAGCAACCAAAAATGGAATACATTAAATCACAAAACAATCTCCTTTCATTATTCACCCTTTTCGTGATTTAAAATCATAAAACGAACGCTTCTTTAAATAAAGCCAAAACCCGAAGCACACGTAAAACATAACTGACATTAAAATGATCAAACACTGAAAACGTAGATAACTCCAACTTCCAAAACATCCCAATAACTCGAATGAGTTTTGATAACCAAAACCTTAAAACATAGATAAATACACATACTCAAACGTCTCCGAAAACATGGATTATAAAACTCCATATCCAAAACCACACCTAATGGTGATGGGTAAAACCCGGTTACATGGTACATGACGGAACACAAAGTATGTCACATAATTATGTAAGAAATCAAAACATGTGGGTTACACATAAAACACCCACCGAGCTCAACTCCTCTGAGTCTATCACTCGAAAACATCAAGTCAACCCCTCTAGGTCTATTCTTGAGAGTTCCAAAACGGGGAACTCTAGCACAAGAGAATTACACCTTACTACCAATGAGACGCTGCCCGACCATATAGGTCCACACCTTACTTATCATGGTGACCCGATGCCTATTCCGTGCCAAGTGGCGAACCTAATGTCCAAAACGGGGACGTGGGAACACCGTGCCTATGGATCCATTGCACTAACTAAACCATTACATGACTCAAAACGAATGAACTAACGTGTTTAAAGTATGTAACTCTCAAATAAGATGAAATAAATGCAAATCATAACCATACACTCTACAATGAGCTATTAAAATAGACAAGTGTCCTCAAAATCCAACAAAATCCAAACCGAGCCGTAAGCTCGACAAACCCAAAGACCCAACGTTGAAAATCATAAAATGAAATCAAATATAAACAACCCGTACTTATATAAACCCATGCTCCAAAACATATGATTAATTCCAACGTACTTTAGATTGGGACAATTCATTTTCCAAGTGAGTTTGCAACATTTATTCTTTCAAAATGTCCCATAACATAAAACCATGCATTTCTCCAAAACACAAATTGAAACGCATTTATACTCAAAATCTACTTCCATAAAATAAATCATTAAAATACCGAAATACATGATTTATTTATCATAATGCCCAAAATCCCAAAGATGTGTGCTAAATGAGTTTATAAAGTCAAACACCTTTAAAATAACCAACTTATCAGCAGTTAACAAAACTTATGAGCAGTGAGCAAAACTTATCAACAGTTAACAATTTTGTGTAAGGCAGAAAACCCTTTAAAACAAACATTTTGGCATGTACACCGTTTTCACAAATCAACTTGAACTCACCTCGCTAGATTTAGGCTAAATCTAGATTTTCCCCCCAATTAGAGCTCCTTTGAAGAACACTTGGATTCTCAAGACCCAACTTCCAAAACCTAAATCCATACATATTCAACCACAAATAAACATAATCAACCACAAAGAATCGTTTCCCAAACCATCTACATGAATACCACCATTACTACCGAAACCCTAATTTTCATAACCGAAGAGAATAGAAGATTACCTTAAAACAAACTTGAATCCACCAATCAAAACACCTCTAGTTCACTAAAATGATCACAAACCTTCAATCTATGAAAGGGAGAACAAAAGGGGTGGATGAAACCCTAGAAAACTTAGTGAAGAAGATGAAATGAGAGAGATGAGGAGCTTACCACCACAAAATGCTCTAGTACACTTCAATAGACTTTCAATCTCTTGCTAAATCCTTGAAGAGCTCTCAAAAACGAGACCATAGCAACTTGAATCACCCAAATCGGAGCTAGGATGAAGGAGATATGAAGAAATGAAGTTTGGGGCTGAAAATTGCGATTTTAATCGTCCAGACGCTGCCCGCGAGAGTGACGGCGAAAGTGACAAGGTGTGACTCTCGCGGGGCACTTTCGCCGAGAATGTACCGTGGCCGAAAACTTACCCGATCACTGTTTTGGCCATAACTTCTTCGTTATAGCTCCGTTTTAGCTCCAGAAAGAACCGTTGGACTCGTAATTGAATCATTCATCCATCTAGACTATAAAATCTAGGATTCAGATCCAAGATTAAATATCTTATTTTTCCTAGATATATCGGTTTCTGTATTAACTTGAAATGATACCTTTCGAAAGTCGGGGTGTTACAATCCTCCCAACCTTAAAAGAGATTTCGTGCTCGAAATCTGGTACCACCAAACACCCAACATCGCATTTGGAGAGACCGATTGATTTCCTAACCAAAAGGAATGCCTTCCTGAAATCTCACCTCATATAAACACTCGATTGCATCTCGGTTGAGGTTGTCGCTGTGTTTCTCATTACGTGTCGTTGCAAACTCAATCTCAACGTTTGATACAACTCATCGATGACGGAATGAACATTGAGTCCTTGCTTAATTATTTTCTTAATCATTAAATCTCGGTTGTCTCCCAACCTTATGTTGCTCATATTACCTCAAGAGTAACTTACGACCTTAATCCGTCATTTCCACCAATAATACCCCACTAATCCATACTGTAAAAGAGTCATCGTCCCTTCCTTGGCGACAATTCCTAGCACTAGCTTGGTCTGACCCAACACAAACGTAGGTCCGACCCTCAAGTTGCCATAAACACAATACCCACAGATAGCGGATTACTTAAACCCCACGGTTACACAGTTCCCATAGTGCGTTCAAGCGTCGATTGATAGATCGGAGAAGCCTCGTGGATTGCAGGATTACCACTGATCGATCTTTAAGTATCAATATCTACTTCTCTTAATGTTACCACTTCACCTGTGAATACTCCAAATTCAACGGACGTGCACTGAGCATACTAACGGTTATTGTCCTCAAGAAAAGAGTCGACGCCTAATACCAAAATGGTGACATCAAAACATGGACATCTCGCCCAATACTTCATTCCAGAAGTATTGTCGCATTAAGGTTGACACTTAACAGAGGACTAATGTTCCCAAATCTTACATCCCTAACAGACGGACCACAAAATTCCTTGATCACGGAATCCCATTAAGACGGTACACCGTCAACATATAACTTGATGTCAACCAGACAAGCAACCCATCAATACGAACCCAACAGACGTAGGTAGTCACACAAAACCTCATCCCGAAGGTTTACCGAAGCATAGAGATCATCTCTTAATTAACTGGGGAACATGGTCTATTACCCCCACGATTCACGCATGACTCGTTTCAAAAACTGAAACTCAAATTCAAGGTTGACTACAAATCAGATCATCTGACGCTTCAAATCCTAAGGACTTCTCTAGTCCCTTAATTGCAACTCCTTTCACGATAGGGGTTTAAGTCAATAGCCCTAATGAGTTCAAGGTTTTTCAACAAGTATGCCAATTTGAAATCTATAAAACTTTCGAATACATGAGTTTTATAACAATTAATCGTGCGGTAAAAAATACACTACCGTTCATTCGATAGGTTTCAAAATTGATCACCAACACTACGCATATAAAACCATTTCCAAAACTCATTTGATCAGTACTTACGTTAATATGGATAATAATAAAAGATGCGCAACAAATTTTAAATAGACTACCATGGTCCTAACATGCATCAAATTATACCATAAATGGGGAAATAATTTCGCGTACCAAAATAGTTTATAGCGAGGCGATTGAACAAAACTCCCAAGAGACCAGTTACGTAATCGAGTTTCCCAAAATTTCTCATTCGACTATATAAAGATATGGAATAAAATTCCCAACAAGACCCGCATGCTGAGTTCGCTTCTCAAAATTTTAACCACACAAAATATGCATGCGATTGGTCAACATACAATAAATGTAAATCAATTTTCAAACTTTAGGTCGTACAATTGAAATGATCTTGTCCGAAAATAGTGACTACAATGACATGTATACCGCTAACTCACTTAATGCATTGCGGAATTTATAACATTAAAATCGACAACTGAAATACGTTCAAAGCGAAAGTCCAATACGAAACGACATAACTTTTCATATGCTTACTCACACCAACAATTTAAAACAACTCGAAAACCATGCAGCATACAACGATTGACACCTGTACAAACCCAAAAGAGAAATCACATAATATTGAAACTTCCCAAAATAACATATGGGATAATATCTATTAACAAAACTCTCAAAACGTCTCTTACGGTTGCAAAAACACTGATGCAAAACTCGCACGAGACAATATATTAAACAAAAATTTATAAGTTAACGCACACAATAATGCAAGTATACACCTCTCAAATTCAAGAGCACGACGCAAAACGTCGTAAAATAGAATTCCGTAAGACCCAATAAAACCTTCCATAAAACCCAATGAAACACAACGATGCTCAACATCATATGGTGCCAAAACCGTCATTCCCAAAATCAAATAGCATGAAACAAAGTCATGACTAAAATGTCAAAATTCCAAAATTTTATCTTTTATCACACCTGATAAATATAAACGACACTTTCACCAAAACCCGCATGAGACTCAACGCTTCAATAAAACTCATAAACTTACACGCAAATAAAATTAAAACTCACGCAATTGAAAATACACTCGTGAGTAGCAAAGCGTCATAAAATAACGTTTCATGAATTCAACATGACTCGTACCGACTAAAATTCCAAAGAACATTTCGACTCAAGAACATAGGGACAACTCGTCATTTAAAACCTTAACATACGTGGAGGAGATCCAATGTCAAAGTCAAAAATTCTACAGTTATTTGCCCAATAACCCAAATAAGATCAAAACACAGATATTACATTGTCCGAAAAAATAGTGTTAGACACGAAACAGGGATAAAGAGATTTTCAATAAAAATTGCAACCACGTGCAACAAAATAGTTTCATCACAGTTTAAAATCTGATGAGCACAAAATGCTTTACCAATGCTTCATGGTATAACTCACCTTACACTTCGAAAACATGAGAAACAATTGATGCAAACTTATTTTAGAAATAAATTTATGTGCATGACTTTGGTCGGCACTCAACATTCCGAAATCTTATTCCTCAATTTTCCATCATACTATTATCATCCGGGTGATCAAACATCTTAAAGCAATCATCGAAAATTTCATCCGTTCATCGTACAATTTCTCCTCGAATAATGTCGATTCCAAAAGTCTACGGTTCTATTCCCTCCATTCATTCCGACCCGAAACGGTCCACTTAACGCTTTCACCATGCTTACTGTCATTCTAAGCATCGAATACTCAAATCATCAACTCTTTCTAACGGTTGCTCAACCAGAAACTTCCTTACTACCCCAACGGTTATCGTACCAAGGCAGTTCAAAGATACTTATGTAACTCGTAAGTTCACCATAACACTGGCCAGGTGCTATTATGAACGTACTGTACATGACATCCTTGCCATTTTTGGCGTGATTCTCGTTCCTAGTGAATCCACTCACCTCAAATACACAAATCTTAAAGTGCCTAAAGGTGTGATCTTACATTCAAACGCTTAAATTATGCTAGTTTGAGTCTAGGGATTCTAAAATCAATACCTAAATCTCTCAAACTTAAGCTCTGATACCAACTTGTAACACCCTCAAATTCGGAAATACAACTAATTTAAAATTTTCTAAATACATCGATAAATAATTCATCTACAAACACAATTTAGGATTTGACCTCAATATACACATTCATTCTACACATACAGTCTATAATAAGGACGGGTGCTACTAAACCCAATAATAGTCACTATCTCCAACTGCGGAAGACTTCATCAATCCACTTACTCTCGTATAAGTCTAATGCTCAAATCCTCCAAGCACTGCTAGAACCAAACCCCAACTAGAACCTGATGCACATGCCGACAAATAAAAAGGTTAGGCTTAACGCCTAGTGAGCTTAAGAGTTTTCATTAGAGATAAACAAAGCATTAACTTCAATAATGTTATTTAAAAATCATGATTTCCGAAATGCAATACATTTGATTTGAAAGCAACCAAAAATGGAATACATTAAATCACAAAACAATCTTCTTTCATTATTCACCCTTTTCGTGATTTAAAATCATAAAACGAACGCTTCTTTAAATAAAGCCAAAACCCGAAGCACACGTAAAACATAACTGACATTAAAATGATCAAACACTGAAAACGTAGATAACTCCAACTTCCAAAACATCCCAATAACTCGAATGAGTTTTGATAACCAAAACCTTAAAACATAGATAAATACCCATACTCAAACGTCTCCGAAAACATGGATTATAAAACTCCATATCCAAAACCACACCTAATGGTGACGGGTAAAACCCGGTTACATGGTACATGACGGAACACAAAGTATGTCACATAATTATGTAAGAAATCAAAACATGTGGGTTACACATAAAACACCCACTGAGCTCAACTCCTCTGAGTCTATCACTCGAAAACATCAAGTCAACCCCTCTAGGTCTATTCTTGAGAGTTCCAAAACGGGGAACTCTAGCACAAGGGAATTACACCTTACTGCCCATGAGACGCTGCCCGACCGTATAGGTCCACACCTTACTTATCATGGTGACCCGATGCCTATTCCGTGCCAAGTGGCGAACCTAATGTCCAAAACGGGGACGTGAGAACACCGTGCCTATGGATCCATTGCACTAACTAAACCATTACATGACTTAAAACGAATGAACTAACGCGTTTAAAGTATGTAACTCTCAAATAAGATGCAATAAATGCAAATCATAACCATACGCTCTACAATGAGCTATTAAAACAGACAAGTGTCCTCAAAATCCAACAAAATCCAAACCGAGCCGTAAGCTCGACAAACCCAAAGACTCAACGTTGAAAATCATAAAATGAAATCAAATATAAACAACCCGTACTTATATAAACCCATGCTCCAAAACATATGATTAATTCCAACGTACTTTAGATTGGGACAATTCATTTTCCAAGTGAGTTTGCAACATTTATTCTTTCAAAACGTCCCATAGCATAAAACCATGCATTTCTCCAAAACACAAATTGAAACGCATTTATACTTAAAATCTACTTCCATAAAATAAATCATTAAAATACCGAAATACATGATTTATTTATCATAATGCCCAAAATCCCAAAGATGTGTGCTAAATGAGTTTATAAAGTCAAACACCTTTAAAATAACCAACTTATCAGCAGTTAACAAAACTTATGAGCAGTTAGCAAAACTTATCAACAGTTAACAATTTTGTGTAAGGCACAAAACCCTTTAAAACAAACATTTTGGCATGTACACCGTTTTCACAAATCAACTTGAACTCACCTCGCTAGATTTAGGCTAAATCTAGATTTTCCCCCCAATTAGAGCTCCTTTGAAGAACACTTGGATTCTCAAGAACCAACTTCCAAAACCTAAATCCATACATATTCAACCACAAATAAACATAATCAACCACAAAGAATCGTTTCCCAAACCATCTACATGAATACCTCCATTACTACCGAAACCCTAACTTTCATAACCGAAGAGAATAGAAGATTACCTTAAAACAAACTTGAATCCACCAATCAAAACACCTCTAGTTCACCAAAATGATCACAAACCTTCAATCTATGAAAGGGAGAACAAAAGGGGTGGATGAAACCCTAGAAAACTTAGTGAAGAAGATGAAATGGGAGAGATGAGGAGCTTACCATCACAAAATGTTCTAGTATACTTCAATATACTTTCAATCTCTTGCTAAATCCTTGAATAGCTCTCAAAAACGAAACCGTAGCAACTTGAATCGCCCAAATCAGAGCTAGGATGAAGGAGATATGAAGAAATGAAGTTTGGGGCTGAAAATTGCGATTTTAATCGTCCAGACGCTGCCCGCGAGAGTGACGGCGAAAGTGACAAGGTGTCACTCTCGCGGGGCACTTTCGCCGAGAATGTACCGCGGCCGAAAACTTCCCCGATCACTGTTTTGGCCATAACTTCTTCGTTATAGCTCCGTTTTCGCTCCGGAAAGAATCGTTGGACTCGTAATTGAATCCTTCATCCATCTAGACTATAAAATCTAGGATTCAGGTCCAAGATTAAATATCTTATTTTTCCTTGATATATCGGTTTCTGTATTAACTTGAAATGATACCTTTCGAAAGTCGGGGTGTTACATCTGGTTTCAAGAAAGGTACCGTTGATACTACCTTATTTCTTAAAAGGCAAGGTGAGGACTTGATTCTCATTCAGATTTATGTTGACGACATAATATTTGGGTCGACAAATCAGAAAATTTGTAAGAACTTTTCAAAAATAATGGAAACAAAGTTTGAAATGTCAATGATGGTTGATTGAATTTCTTTCTTGGTTTATAAGTAAAGAAATTACCCGAAGGCATATTTATTAATCAAGCTAAATACATAAAAGATATTTTGAAAAAGTTCAATATGTCAGATAGTTCAGTCATGAAAACACCAATGGCTACTGGTACACTCTTAGACGCAGATCCCTCCGGGAAACCTGTTGATCAAAAGGTGTATCGTAGCATGATTGGTTCTTTACTTTATCTGACTGCAAGTCGCCCAGATATAATGTATGCCACATGTTTTTGTGCGAGATATCAGTCTAATACTAAAGAGTCGCACTTAACTGCTGTTAAGTTAATCCTTAGATATCTCAAAGGTTCTCTTAATCTAGGCCTTTGGTATCCAAAGGATTATTGTTTTGAACTAACTGCCTTTACAGATGCTGATCATGCAGGATGTAAGCTAGACCGAAAAAGCACCTCTGGATAATGTCAATTCATAGGTGACAAACTTGTGAGTTGGACTTCAAAGAAACAAAACTGTGTTTCAACATCCACTGCCGAGGCTGAATATGTAGCAGCTGCTAGCTGCTGTTCTCAAGTCCTCAGATGAAGACACAGTTAAGGGACTTTGGCTACAACTACAAGCGTGTTCTATTTATTGTGATTCCAAGAGTGAAATCGCCATAACTGCTAACCAGGTACAACATTCGAAGACCAAGCATATCGATGTACGCTATCATTTCATCAAGGATCATGTAGAAGAAGGTGACATTGAAATGCACTTTGTTCAAACTAACTTCCAGTTAGCTGATCTTTTCACCAAGCCATTGGATGAAAAGAGGTTCCAATTCCTAATCAGCAAACTTGGTATGTTGAACATGTCTTAAACCTTACTCATGATTCAAGGGGGAGTGTTCTAAATCCTAATCTTGGGTTGTATTCTTCAACTGTTGCTAACGACAGCAGAATCATTTTCACAAATGATTACCATAATTTTCTTTATGCAGGTTTGTTCAAGTGACAATGGATTCTAATCATATCAGATTAGAACCCGCACTTCAGTGCTTTATTTTTCTGCTTTATGTTAAAAAAAAATCAGTTGAGGGGGAGCTTACTCGTTAATGATCTTCATTGAAAAACTCCTTAGATCTTAAATTATCAAACTCTTTTTAGTTTGAGGGGGAGAATTGCATCGTCAAACATAACTGTTTTGACTTCACCATTTTTTTTATTCTTCATGTAACTATGTGCTTATTTGTGCTTTCATGTACAATAGCCTGTTGAACAACATGTTCTTTTTAGAAAATTACATGGGATTCAGTGTGTGAGCTTAACAGAACTTCCATGGATTCACGATAACCAGTGTTTCCTACCCAGGAAGTATTCCCTGAGTGATTAAGGGGAGAGGGGTCAAAAGATTTGAGTGTTGGTGTGTGAAGAGGTAAAATGGAAAAGAGAGATTGGTTAGAAGTAAGCATTAAAAGAAAGAGGGTGAGAGAACAGAGTAAAAGAATATTAGACTCTGCACCAAACTTCTTTCTGAGCCGAGCAGCCACATAATTTGATTGGTTCACATTCTTTGGTGACCATCATTGAAATAGGCAACTAGCCCATGCCATCTCTTGCATACAACCCCACCAGCTACTCATTCTTTTCTCAAAAAGAGAATGTTTCACATTTTCTGGGGATGCAACACATACGCTATTGGTTCTTCATTTGGAAGATACTAATATTGAAAAAGAAGGAAAGTTGCCCTACCTTCGAACCTTTTCTCATGCACATTGAGTCTTTGTATACTTTGTTGTTGTCTCAACAAGTTTACATACTTTGAGCCTATATTAAAAAGCAATCATCGGTGCTTAATTTTTTTTTTCATACACATGCACAAACACACAGAAATTTGTTTTATGTCAGAACGTTCATAGATAACCATGTGTTATTCGATGATTGAATGGAAGTTCTGGGGAGCCAACATCAAAACCAACTCTTTATATAGTAACTTTGTGTTACTGACAGACATTCTAACTGAGTCATTTGTTGACTCAGGGTTACACCTATTAAACTGTTTGAATTTGAAAAGATTCGAATGGTTACTACTGACTATTTGAATCTGAAAAGATTGAAATAATCACTCTTTCCGTCTGGGAAGACTGCTCTTATTTCCATACAAGGCTCGTTACATGATGACCATATTCAAAGGAGGAGATTGTTTTGACCAGTTTTGATGATGATAATTCTCACCACTCATCAAAAAGGGGGAGAATATATTAAGGGGGAGAATATAATCTGAAGATTGCTGAAGATTTTCAAAGATATCAAAGATTTGAAGATTTGAAGACTATTTAAAGATTTAAAGTTTTGGAGCTATCAACGTCATATCTGAAGTTTTTCAAGAAAAGAGAAGACAAGTGAAGACCCGAAGACAATTGCCAAATTTTTTTAATCTTGAATCTAAAGGGGGAGATTGTTGGATCAAATAATTGTATTCAAGATTAAAGTTAAATTAGAGGGTCTAAACCGTATTTGTTTGATAGTTAAAGATTAGAGGGTTTAAGTTGGAATAAGTTAATAGTTTATTAGCTATTGGGCCCAAGCCCATTAGGCCTTAAAAGCCTAAGTATTTAATGTTTTAGTTAGTTTAGTTTTAAGGTTAAGATACCTAATAATTATTGTTTTAGAGATTATAGTAGCCGTACGTTTTCTCTGTATTCAAGGGGATCAAGAACACACAAGGTTTAACTGTTTATTCAAGGGATTGGTATGTTATTCTGAATCTATTATATCTCTTGATATTATTGTGTTTGTGTGTTTAATTATCAACTAGATTAAACTGGGATAACAATTCTGATTCTGATGATGGTGAAAACTTGAAGCAAGCAATGATCTTACTAACCAAGGCCTTCCAGAAGAAGTTCTACAAGAAGCCAGGGTCTAATAGTCAACAATATTCATCAGGATCAAAGAATTTTGAGAGTAAGGATAGAGTAGAAGGAAATAAAATATTTGAAGAGAAAAGATATGTGAATCGGTATGAGGAGAAGAAAGTAGAGGAACCAGTCAAGTGCTACAACTGTGGCAAGATCGACCATTTTGCCAAAGATTGTAGGAAGCCTAAAGTGAAGAATTCTGATTATTACAAGAACAAGATGCTCCTGGCAAAACAAAAAGAGGCAGACAAAGCTTTGATGGTCGAAGATGATCACTGGATGGATCATACTGATTATGAGCATGACAAAGAGGAGACTGCCCATATGTGCTTAATGGGATAGACAGTTGCTAAGGATAATTTAGATGAAGAGGATTATGAAGAGGTAAATGATATGACTGAATCTGATTTTCTTTCACAAATGCATTCCATGATGGTTGAACTTCAGGATTTACAGTCTAAGCTTAAACGCGAAAAAGTTATCATTGAAAAGAAAAATCAAGCCATACGAACACTCAACAAAGAGATTGTTGAGAAGACTGTATTGATCGAGTCTTTAAACAAAAAAATTGATACCTTTAGCAAAGAAAAGACTGTAATTCAAAATCAATTATCTGAAACATCTTCTAAATTTAAATTGTGTGAACTTGAGATAAAAGAGGTTGCTAAAAAGTGTTTATCTTTAAAGAAAGAAAATAAAACTTTGATTGAAAAGATCAGTGGTTTGGAAGAAAAACTTTATACTAGAGGTCAAACTGATCAAACTATTCATCTTAATAAACCAAAATAGTTTACATTTTTCAATAAATATTGGGGTATTGGTTACAATAACCCACATTACTTGAAAAAGGGTATTTCTAAAAGGCCTGCTTTATATGATTTTGATTTTCTTCAACTGGCCAAGAAACATCCTGAACTCAAAGTCAAATGGACAAAAGCATCAGATGATGTTGAAGCTAAGGAAGATGAAAATAGGAAAAATAAAGATAAAATGCAACTACCATTCCGTTATGAAAAACTGTTTCTAGTTACAATTCTAAACCATCAAAGTTTCTCTCAAATGATTATTTTCAAAGTTATTCTACTGAGGAAATGGAGGCGAAACCTATTGAAGGTAAACTTTATGTTCCTCCACTCATCTTGGAAAGTAAAATTTCTGAGCTTGAGAATACTTTGGTAGAAGAGAGAATTTTGATTGATTTAGAACAAATGATATTTTCCACTGTTTTTCTAAACACTGACTTCAAATTTGATAGTTCAAAGGATAAGAAGTTGTTTTCAAATGCCTCTAAAGCTCCTATATCTAATGATGATGATGTTTTGTTTGATGATGAGACTGATTTTTTAACCTCTGATGACTGTTTTGATGAATGTGTTGAACAATTTGATTTTAATGCAAAACTTCCAGATCATTTTCAATTTGTTATTTCTTCTAATGGTTTACCAAGTGTTTATGAAAAAGGTGAATCATCAACGAAAGTTGATAACCCCATTCTTGTGAGCACCTATTATGCCAAAGGTAAGAAACTAAAGCAAAGGCACTCACAGAAACATACTAACACTGGTAAGTCAAGAAAGAAACAATCTCAGAAATCTTATAGTTCTCACATCCCTAATTTATATGTTTCAGATATGAAAAAGAAAAGGACTGAAGGAAAACTAGAGTGGAGACCAAAGAAGAAGATTGAAGAGTCTACAAAATCATTTTCTGATTCAGAATGTAATAAGGTTACTGATAGTGTTTCTAATGTAGTTGGTCAATTTCCTCTACTAATTAAAAACTTGTACGTTCTTACAAGTCTTATACAATAAAGCAATTGATCAAATTAAATCCGTCTACTACTCAGTCATCCACATCTCATAGAAATGATTTTGTTACTCAACAATATTCTGATCATTGGTTTGCTTCATATCATATCTATCATTCTTATGTTTCAAAAGTTTTTCAAAGGCTAAAAGGACCCAAATTCAAATGGGTGCCAAAATCTTGTGCTAACATGATAGGACCCATATATAAATGGGTACCTAAACCTATTGTTGTCTGATTTCTCATGTGCAGACCCGTCATATGTGGTACTTGGATTCAGGTTGTTCCAAGCATATGACAGGGTAGAAAGATATTTTATCTAATTATATAAAGAAATTTTGCGGCAACGTCAGATTTGGTAATGACCAGTTTTCACCAATCTTGGGATACGAAGATGTCGTGCAAGAAAACATAACGATTAAGAAGGTGAGATATGTTGAAGGATTAGGAAACAATTTGTTCAGTATTGGCCAGTTTTGCGACAAGACTTAGAGGTAAATTTCAAGGCCAAGAGGTGTTGTGTTAGAACTAAAGACGACAAAGAACTCATGGTCGGTACGTGGAAGTCAAACCTCTACACTATCAACCTGTCCAGTGTTAAACCATATAATGCTATGTGTCTACTATCGAAGGCCTCTATGCAACAGAGCTGGTTATGGCATAGACGACTATCTCACCTCAACTTCAGATACATTAACAAGTTGGTGACTGGGAATTTAGTCAAAGGTCTTCCAGAGTTGAAATATGAAAGAGAACGTCTATGTGATGCATGTGAGAAAGGCGAAATGAAGAGAGCTTCACATAAGTCAAAACCTGAACCGAGCATCAAGTACTCCTTTAGAGTTGTTACATATGGATCTTTGTGGTCCGATGAGAAGTCAAAGCATCAACGGCAAAAAGTATGTCTTGGTGATTGTGGATGACTATTCCAGATACATTTGGGTTAAATTTATGAGATCAAAGGATGAGACACCGGAAATTATTATCTCGTTTCTAAAAAGTGTCCAAGTGAACTTGCAGAAGACAGTAAAGTTGATCATAACAGATAACGGCACGAATTCAAGAACAAAACAGTTGACGATTATCTCGAATCGGTCGCGATAACTCATCAGTTTTCTGCTGCCAGAACGCCAGAATAGAATGGGGTAGTTGAAAGAAGAAACAGAACGTTAGTCAAGGCCGCATGCACGATGCTCAACCATTCAGACTTACCCTTATTCTTGTGGGCTGAAGTTGTATCTACTGCTTGTTATACACATAATATATTTATCATTCATTGTCGCTTCGGTAAAACGCCTTATGCTTTGATTAACAACAGAACACCAAGCATTAAACATTTTCATATTTTTGGGTACTGGTGTTATGTGCTGAATGATAAGGAGAACTTGAACAAGTTCAATCCTAAAGCTAAAGAAGGGATCTTCATTGGCTGTTCTCAATCATCCGCGTCATATATAGAGTCTATTTGAAGAGCTCGAAGATTGTTGTAGAGAGCGTAAACCTCAATTTCGATGAAGCTATGGAAATGGCTTCTGAACACAGCAGTTCGTAACCCGTGATAACAGGAGTATTAGCTTCTGGACATATCAGTCCAGAACCTGTTTCTAGTATTACTAATTCTGAAAAAGCTTCTACTTCTACATCACATCTAATAGAACTAGATTTACTGTTTGAACATTTTTATGATGAGTTTCTAAGATCTAAAGTGACTAAACCTGTTGTGATTGACAGATCTGAAGACGTACGTGCAAATCAACCATTCACATCAGATGTCTCAACTGAATCAAATTCCCTGATTCTGAATGAAACTAAAGTTCAAACACTTATTCAATCAGTTGAAGTTGCACATTATATTGAAGAACCAGAAGTCGCACAATCAGTTGGATGCACTGTCATGCCTATTCAACAGACATTAAATGGTCCACCAACTGAGACTTCTGCACTAGTTACTACAACTAAACCCCAACAAGAAGAACATACTGGATATTTAGATTATCAACATGATCGGTCTACATCTAATCCACTTCCTCATGTACACAAGTGGACCAAAGGGCACCCGGTTCATCAAATTATTGGAGATCCTTCAAAGTCGGTGCAAAATAGGTCTGTAACAGCAAATGAATGCATGTTTGATTCATTTCTTAGTAAGATAGAACCGAAAAACGTTTCAGAAGCTCTTCGTAATCTAGATTGGATTACAACCATGCAAGAATAGCTCAACCAATTTGATGCACAAAAAGTTTGACGACTCGTGCCCCGACCTGAAGGAATGACTATCATTGGCACGAAATGGGTATTCAAAAATAAGAAGGATGAGGATGGTATCGTTGTAAAAAACAAAGCAATACTTGTTTCTAAAGGATATCGTCAAGAGGAAGGCATAGATTACGACGAGACATATGCTCCAGTTACGCGTATTGAGGCGATCATGATGTTCCTAGCCTACTCTGCACACAAAAACTTCACTGTCTACCAAATGGACATGAAGACTGCTTTCTTGAACGAAATTCTTAAGGAGGAGGTCTAAGTCTCGCAGCCTGAAGGTTTTGTCAATGCGGATAAACCATATCATGTTTATATCCTTGACAAAGCTCTTTACAGTTTAAAACAAGCCACTCGCGTCTAGTTTGACGTTCTTTCAAAGTTTTTAGTCAAGTCTGTCTTCTCTAAAGGTAAAATCGACACCACCTTATTCATAAAAAGGGAAAAAACTGATATCATTTTAATTCAAATATATGTGGATGATATAATATTTGGTTCTACTAATCCGAAGTACTGTAAGAATTTTTCTGCACTCATGGTGTCACGTTTTCAAATAAGTGTGATGGGAGAGATGAATTTCTTTCTCGGATTACAAGTACGAAAATTTTCAACGGGGATTTTCATAAATCAGTCGAAGTATATTGCTGACATTTTAAAGAAATTTAATATGTCAAATTGTACTCCTATTTCAACCCCGATGGCACTAGGTACTAAAATCTGAGTTGATCTTTCGGGAAAAGATGTTGATCTTAGGACTTATCGAGGCATGATAGGTTCATTGATGTACTTAACGGCTAGTCGGCCTGATATTATGTTTTCTACATGCTTATGTGCTAGATATCATGCTTCGCCCAAAGAATCCCATCTTTCGGCAGTTAAGCGGATATTTAGGTATCTGAAAGGAACCGTAGATCTTGGTTTGTGGTATCCTAAAGATACTGGTTTTGAGCTAACAACATATTCAGATGCATATCATGCAGGTTGTATGCTCGACAGGAAAAGCACATCGGGTCACATTCAATTTCTCGGAGATAAGTTCGTTAGCTGGGCGTCCAAGAAACAATTATGTGTTTCCACATCAACCGCTGAAGCAGAGTACGTTGTTGCTGCAAGCTGCTGCTCTCAAGTATTGTGGATGAGGACACAACTTCGAGACTATGGATTGCATTTCAGCAAAATACGTATATATTGTGACTCGAAGAGCATCATCGCGATATCTGCTACTCCTGTTCAGCACAAAAGACCAACATATAGACGTTAGATATCACTTTATCAAAGATAATATCGAAAAAGGTACAATTGAACTTTACTTTGTAAACACAGATTATCAACTTGCTGATTTGTTTACTAAGACATTGGACGAAAAGAGATTTAATTTTCTCATTTCGAAACTTGGCATGTTGAATCTCAAGACATAATATATAGTTACCTAGTACAGTTTATTTTTGTTATTTTTTCTTCATTTGTTTATGTTTTAATCTGAACGATATATGCACTGAAAGGTTCTGTTAATGATTTCAGGGGGAGTGTGAGACAAATTTTAGATGATGTACATTATAGGGGGAGTTATATATAGACTTTTGCATTTATTTTACCTTAACATATTTTGTGATGCATATGTTTAGGGGAGTAAGGACAATGACTTCTGATTACATCAGATCATAACTCGTTCTTAAATGTTTTACTGTTTTTATGTCTTTATTTTTCAATAAGACTTTGTAGCTTTGATGACTTTTTGACTACTTGCAGATTTTGAGTAGGAGCTTACATGATCATATTAATCATGACGTTGGAGCTGACTTTCTCAGATTACAGTTGAGCGTAAGAATATTTCTACTCTTAATCTCATTGTGTTTGAAAGATGGATGACTTTCAGACATGAGAACATATTTTCTTAAACGTTCAAACACTTCTTATTCTTAAACAAATTTCATGAATTTTGAAGTGTGATTTTAAATGTTTTCTTAAACGAGCGTTATTGTTTACTAACCGTGTGTTTCCAAAGATAAATACTTGTGTATTATCTTTTTCATATACTGGCACGTATTCATACACACCGGTTTAGTACTTTTATTGATTATGTTCTTACCATGTCTAAAATTGAACCTAATTTTCGATGGTAAGACACTCCCTTTGAAATTCAATGTTTGTTGAACGTTATTTCATTCAAAGCGTTTCTTTCATGAATGTCTATACTTGATTCATATAGACAACATCCAATTTTTCATGACCTAAGCTTTTATTGATAAATCATTCATATTTGATCTTTTTCATACATTGTCAGATTCTCAAAACATAGCTATTGATTTCACTTCGTTCATTTAATTTCTTTGTTTTGAGAAAATCTTCCATGTTTAAAAAATTCAAATCTTCATGATTATCTTATTGAGCATACTTACATCTGACATATGTATTGAGCTTTAACTGTTGAAGTTAAACTATTGAGCAACATCCTGATTTTAGGACAAATTCACGGGACCAATGTGAGGACTTAAAAGAACTTCTATGAATTCACGATAACCAGTGTTTCCTACCCAAGAAGTTATCCCGATTGATCGAGAGGCGAGGAGTCAATATCTTAGTGTAGGTGTGTGATTAGGTAAAATGCAAAAGGGAGTTTGGTTAGAAGTGAGCTTAATGATAGAAAGAAAGAGGGTGTGAGAACAGAGTTAAAAGAATACGAGAACTCTGCACCAACCACTTTCTGAGTCGGGCAGCCACATTACTGATTGTTTCACAATTCTTTCGTGAACATCATTGAAATAGGCAGTAAGCCATGTCAACTCTTGTTTTATACCCCACCAGCTACTCGTCTTTTTCTCAGCAAGAAGATGTTTGAATTTTTATTAGGGAAGCAACACATAATCTCTCTCGTCTTCATTTAGAAGATGTGGATATTGAAAAAGAAGGAAAGTTGCCCCACCTTCGAATTTTGATCATGCACAATCGAGTTCGTGTATTACTATTGATGTCTCAATGGTTTACACACTTTGAGCCTATTTGAAAAGCCTAAGTAGCTTCAATCATTCTACACTATGCACGAGCACACAAGGAATACGTTTTCTTGTCATAACGTTCATAGAAAATTCTTTGTGATTTTTTCGATGATTGAATGGAATCCCTAGGGGAGTGAACATCAAAAAGCTCCTTTCCAAAGTACATTCGTTGTACAAAGTGGCTCAGTGCTACTTACAGGCATTTTAACTAATTCATTTGTTGATTCAGGGATACATTCTTATTTGTCTGAATTTTAAAAGATTTGGATGAATCATTATGAATTGACGGATGGTTCAGATGTTCATATGGAAAGATCATGGTCAGAGATTGGATACATTACATTTCTTGAAGAGAGTTTTGATGATTTCTATGCTCTACATCATCAAAAAGTGGGAGAAATTCAAGAAATGAGAAAGTCTAGAAATGGATTATGGGGGAGAAGATACAGAGTGAAAGAGAAAGTTAAATGAATTCAGAAAGTTTGTTGAAGTTTATAGAAATTTTTTTGAAGATTATTTGCTGAAGCAAAGTGAGCTAAATATGGAGATAATTTCTTTTCCAAAGTCTAAAAGAGGATTGCTATACACCTTGGGGGAGATTGTTAAAGTTATTGAAATGCTTAATCAGATATTTTGGGGGAGATTGTGTTTTCTGAAGATATTTCAAACTTAAAGAGGGGAGATTGTTTTGCAAAGGAGAATATTTCATGTATTCAAGCTAAAGGAGGATATTGAATTTCTTGACATTCAGATAAAGGGGGACATTGCTCGTTAATGCTAAATTTCTTTTTGAAGATGATCTTGTATCCAAAGGGGGAGATTGTTAGTGCACAAATATGTTAGATCCAAGATCATGGGAGTTAAAAATCAAAGCTCAAGTTAAACCTTCATTACAAAGTCAAAGTCAAGCTTCTTAAAGAGGAAAGTCAATGCAAGTCAAAGTGTTAGTCTTTGTTAGTTTACTTGTTGTTATTTCCTTGTAATAGATCTTAGCTATAAAAGGCTTTTGATTCTTTATTTTTACTAGTAGCACCTAGAGAGATATATGTTTTTTAGAGGGAGAAATATTCTTTGAGAGAGAATTGTAAATTGTAAAGATTGGAGATTAATACATATGGCTATTTGCATTGAATTGATGTTATTATCTTGATTTGCACATTGTTTGGGACACACAACTTAAACTAAAGCTCTGATACCAACTTGTAACACCCAAAAAATTGGGTAATTTGTAAACTTGGATTTTAACAAACGCCATGCTTCAAAATATAAAGTCATCACCCAAAAGGGGGAATAGTAAAAGCATTTACAAAGTAGCATGAATGATACACAACACCCTACTAATCTCAACTAATCTAGCTAGATTATGGACGGGTGTTGCTATCGTTCCAAAAGAATGTCGTCTCCAAGTATCACTTACTATACAAAACTACCAACTCCAAAAATGCCTCAAAACGACAAACGTACGCTCCCCTCAAATCTTGGAAGCCCCACCACCTAAATAACCTGTGTATGCACATCAATTAAAGGAAACAAGTCTTAGACTTACGTCTAGTGAGTTCAAGTATATATATACAATGGCATTAAGAAATTACTTGATGTCATGGCATATTATTCACCAAAGTTTATTTTGGATTCAAACCTCACACACCTTTAGGAGGGAGTAAGATTTCACAATTAACGGGGGAAGCCCGGTTTTACCATTGAGGTGATAGAACACAAAAGTAGGTCACTTATCAAGGTTATGGAGCTTCTATTATAGCACCAAAGGTTATTGAGTTCAACCACCCACGGTCTATAGTTCGAGCTCCTAATAGTCTAAGAAGGACTTTCTTGTTAGAATAGATAATATGGAGTACAAGGTTATCGCATTCAACCACCCACGGTCTATTGCACGAGCTCCCAAGTCTTAACACTCCATATCTAGCCAAATAAATTGTCGCCACATAATTCACATAAAATGACTAGTGCCTATGGATCCATTTCACTATAGTCCCACATATTGACTTCTTCAAACATTTCACAATGTACCCAATCATTTAGTTTGTACATAAAGAGAAGGTCCTTAAGGAGGGAAAAATCACTATGTTGCCAACCATTCATAAATATGGTCATTTAGATTTTGTTTACCAAATTCCATGAAATTCAAGAAATAAACATCATTTATACATACAAGATTATTCTCCAAAGCCACTTCATCAAAATACCAATTTTGGCCAAACCCTAACCTTTGACCTAACTTTTCCAAATCACTCAACATAGAACTTTGAGATATCAATGTTTTAGAAATCATAAAAGAAGCTTTTATAGCATGTATATAAGTATGGGAAGTGAAGGATTAACTCACTCCACTAGGTTTGTTATGAGAAACCTAGAAACCTTAACACTTGGAAGTTAGCAAGATGATAGGATGAAGTTTCTTGATCTAACCCTTCAAATCCTTATCTTGATGGTGGAACCCTTAGAGGGAGGTGGAAATGGAGAAACCCTAGTTCAATGCTCAATTTAATGAAGAGAGAGAGAGAGAGAGAGAAAGAGAGAGAGAAGAATGAGAGAGTTTTTGGAGAATGATTGAGTAATGAATGAGAAAACCATGGGGAGGGACGTATTAAATGAGTTCAGCCTATCCTCCCCCGACCACGACCTTGTCACCTTGCCAGGCGACATTGTCTTTGGCATAGTCGCGAGTCAAGGGCTGTTTGGCAATTGCTGAATGATTTGATGCAGAATGATTAAGAGGCTCTTATGATATAGTGCAAAATGAAATATGATTGTTTTGTAATTGTTCAGAATCAAATCAGGGCGCTTAATAGTTAAGGGAGGTCCAGGATACAAAATCATTCAGAGGGTTTTGGAACAATTAAGAAGCAATTTTTTTTTTCGCCAAACAGGATTAATCTCTTAACGATTAAGAGGTTGCCTCTTAATGGAACTATTAAGAGGTAAACAAACAGGCCCTCATTCTCGCTAAAAGTGTACCGAGACCGTAGGGACCCCCCCCCCTCCCCGACATTGCCACGGCGAGAGTGACAATGTCACAATCGTCGGGCATAGTCACCCCGATTGTACCGAGGGTTCTTCTCAAGAGGAAAATTAAACGGGTCTTCCCAAACATATTATAAGTTCACCTTAAAGAATTTGAGATAAAAAGGGGTTCAAAGACTCACCGAAATTGCGAGTGTTACATTTGGTCTTTGTGGTTGTCACTCATTATCAAGTTTGGTCCTCTTTAAAACTTATTATAGTTTTGGTCCCTATAGTTGTCATTTTGTTTCACTTTTGATCCATCTAGCTAATTTTAATTAAAAAGGGTATTGAGGTTAAGGGTATTTTGGTCCTTTTAGTTTTTTTGTGTCTTTTTTCTTTTTTGTCTTATTAGATTGTAGAGTAAATTACAATTTTTGTCCCTATATTTTGTCTTTTTTTCTTTTTTGTCTTTCCTACCTTGTCCATTTTATACTCTTACTATATTATTTAACTAATGATAATTTTAAATAATAGTACATCAAAAATACGTATTTCATTTTGTAAAGAGAGAATTACACTTTTGGTCCTGTGGTTTGGTGATATCTTTGAAAGTGGGACCTATACTTCAATATCTCAAATAGTAGTCCCTGAGGTTTGGATTTTGCTCTGAAAGTGGGAACTGACTACTAACTTCGTTAAAAAACTCAGTTAGAGCTAGAGGTATTTTCGTCCAACCATGTTTTGTCCCTCCTTTTCCATTTCTTTTTTTTTCAATATTTTTGTTAAAAGCAAAAAATTACAAGGACCTGTTTCGTAATCAACCACATATATATATATATATATATATATATATATATATATAGTTAGTGTGTGTGTGTATATATATAGAGAGAGAGAGTCGGGTTCAAACGAGAACAATACCTATTTAAAAGAAAACGAGAACTAACAAAATCATTAGTGATTTTACATTAGCACACGAAAAAGGGACTTTGGCCGCGACTTCAGGTCCACGTGGCTTTTCAGCGCATTAATGTAAAATCACTAATGATTTTGTTAGTTCTCGTGTTCTTTTAAATAGTTATTATTCTCTTTTGATCCTCCCTCTCTCTCTCTCTATATATATATATAAAGAGAGAGAGAGAGAGAGAGAGAGTTTCTTCCTCTGTAATCTAGATAACAACATGTGCAAGATCGAGGTCGTCAATTTGGTAATATTTAGGACCCAAAATTAGGGTTTTCTCCAACAACAATGTGGGCTTTGATTATATTGAATGAAGATGTGATTGGGTTTGGGATTTTTGCTTGATTGTTCTAGGTTTTGTTTTTGATTTCTGCTTCAAATTTGGTTTGATCTTAATGATTTGAGGTTTTGGGATCATTGATTGAACAATTAATGGGTTTCAGGGATTTAACGACTCGATTGAAGACCAATGCATGTTCTTGCTCGAACAGCCATATGCAGTCTTTTACAGCCTGAAATCACGAGGAACAAGTTAACTGATTTCAATTTTTAAAGAAAATAAATACAACCCCAGATGCAATATTACATGATTTTGAAACAAGAATGAAAGTTTTTCTTGTGGACAACAAATATTTTATCTCAGTCCTGATAGTGCGCCTATTGAGAAAAGGGACAAGAGGGAACGGAAACCCAGTGAAATTGACATAAAGTCTACCACTACCACCGCCGGCAGTGGCGGTGGTGGTGGTTCTGGCGGAAGCAGAAACCACCAAACCGGAAAATTCCTTAACTTTATTACCACCACCTGGTTTTAAATTTAAACAAAACCCCACTAATGGAGCCCCACTTAGGAACTTAAAATTGGGTTGCTTTAAAAGATCAAGACTTTGAAGGACAGTGGTGGATTTAGGTGAGAGAGCAGATATGGCTACCGCCATTTCTATTAATTTTTCAGAAATTGATGAAAGAAAGCTAACCGGAATTTGAGTCAAGTTCGAAAGGTAAGGTGTGTGATTCAAGGTAATGCTTCCTCGACATGGAAAGTAATAATAAGTGGAATACTGTATGAAACTATATATATATATATATATATATATATATATATATATATATATATATATATATAGACACAGAGAGAGAGAGAGAGAGAGAGAGGAAAGTTCAAAAGAAAACTCATTTTTCATTGTGCATGTGAGGACAAATTGCAACCATATTTGAGCTGATTGTGTAACACGACTCCAGGGGTATTTTTGGCAGATTCGCTATTTTTGTCTCAAATTGATTTGTTCTAAATAACTGAAATATCGCGATTCTTTCTCCAGTTATACGATTCTTTCCTTATTTTTCTTAGCTCGATTTCTTTCAAATAGATCTATTGATTATCGTTTTCTTCATCGATTTCTTCCAAATAGATCTATTGATTATCGATTTCTTTATCGATTTGTTCATCTTTGTTGATTCTTTTTCTTTTATCGATTTCTACGGATTCTGATCCTGTTGAGAATTCTACACTTTTTGTTTATCAAAGAGTCGATTTTGTTGATGATTATGATTATGTGGATACAGGAAGCACTGAAATTGATTCTTTTTCTATGTTTTCTAGTTTATCGAATGTTGAGGAATCATCGATCTGTAAGTTTTTTTTTTCTTGTAATATAATCTGATTAATGTGTAACTGAATGTTCTTTTGTATTAGTTGTTAGTTTTAAAGTTATTATTTCTCTTTAAATTAGCTCTCTTTGATGTTTATGTTTCTTTTTATTAATTTTTTTCTTGTTGTAGTTAGATTTTTTGTAATCTAACTACAATATTCAATATTCATTATGAATCTGTTTCTTATTAATATTCAAATTGAATATGTGTTGTTATATTTGTTCTGTTTGTGTGTTATTTGATTAACAATTATTCTTTATTCATACTGAATAGTTCATTAATATTCAGTTTGAATATGTGTTGTCATATTTATTCATACTGAATATTGAAATTTTATAAATGCATATCATCTTTATTCATATTGAATAGTGTAAATATTCATGTTATGTTTTTATGTTTTTTAATTAACAATCATTCTTTATTCATACTGAATAGTTTATTAATGTATTTCTTGTTAATTGTTTATTCATTTTGTATTTTGTATTTTATATTTTGTATTTTGTTATTTTAATTTTAATTTTTATTCATTGTGAATATGTTTTGTAGATCAAAGTTATAGTGGAGGACAAGACGGTCCTTCATGTATTGGAATTGATGGTAGTGATGGAGTGAAGTTTTGGATCCCTGTTGTTGATGATGATTTGAAGCCTGTTGTGGGGAAAGTTTATGAATCATTGGAGAAAGGTATAGAAATATATAAGAAGTATGTTGCTAGAGCAGGATTTGATCTTAGACTATTTTCTGTGAAAAAAAATGCATATTTGATGATTGTTTTGAGGTATGTTGCATGCAATAGAGCTGGATTTCCAGATTATGTTCAGGTAGATACATTGGATGGATCAGATAAAAAGATAAGAAGTAATAACATTCATAGAACTAGTTGTGAAGCTTGTGTGAAGTTCAAAGTTATTCCAGGAGCGAGGTCTTTTAGATTATATGCATTTGAAGAGAAACATAACCATTGTTTATTTGATGAAGATTCGAAGCACTTGCTGAAAATTAGTCGCAAATTAGACTATGCTCAACAAAGGTGGATTCTTAAGATGCCTAATGCAAATATTGGTGCTATGCAAACCCTTAACATTTTTTGTCAGTTGAAGGGTGGGTATGAAATGGTAGGCAGTACTAAGGTTGAGTATAAGAATTTTCAACGGGATCGTAATTGTTTCATTGGTGATACTGATGCAAATTTATTTGTGAGGAAAATGAATAATAGGAAGTTGTATGTTCCAAATTATTCCTTTGAATATAAATGCGATGAAGGCGTATTGAATTATGTATTTTGGGCCGATTAGACAGCTAAATGCAACTTTGAAGAGTTTGGTGACATTGTTTCATTTTATGCAACCTTTCGAACAAATAAGTAAGCATTGTTTTTTGTTTTATAATATCTTTAGTATTTTTTTTCTTTATATCTTGTATTAGTTAAATTTGTTTTAGGTATTGTATAGTATTTGTTCCATTCACTGGAATTGACAATCATAAGAATTGTGTTACTGTTGGTGCTGGTCTTCTTGATGGTGAAAATATTGAGGCATATAAATGGTTGCTTCGTTCTTTCTTGAAATCTTTTGGGAGACAACCAAAATTGGTTGTTACTGATCAATGTCCTGCAATTAAGCAAGCTATGTAACACCCCAAATTTCCGGGTAAGCAAAACATTTTTTTTATCCGTTTATCTTGTGTGGCAAAACCTTAGCTTGGTTGTTGCCTAGAACCTTGTCTCGTTTGGAAGTTCTGTGTTGTAGCCGAAAAAATGGAGACTTTGGCCAGTGCTCCGCTCGGTTCTCCGCGCGGATGGAGCCGCGCCACCAACCGCACGGGGCTCTGTCTTTCGCGACTCCAGTGTTCCGCGTGGTTACCCGCGCGAGTCCACCCGCACCGCCAACCGCGCGCGACCCCTGACGTCTTAAATGAGATTTCAGCCAAATGTTTTCATTCTCATTACTTTCCTCCATTGAAATCTCTCTCAACTTCTCCCTCGTCATTAAATCATCTTAGGGTTTCTTCAAAACCCTATCTACCACACTTATTGCTAGTAATTGGGAGTTTCATCTAAAGATTCGTGTTTGGAAGCTTTCGATCACCATCTCCATCTTCTCCAAAGAGTCAAAACCTAGGGTTTTCGGTTTTCTTCAAAAACCCACTTGGTGAGTTCATACTTCCTTTTTATCAAACTTTATACACATCAAAATGCATTTTTGACTTCTAGAGATCTCCTTGTTTACACTTTCATTATTGACGAGATTTTGACCTAACTTGGTATTTTGGGGATTTCTAGAGTTTCTTACCATTTTGTAAAATAAAGAAATAACCCATGTCTTAGAACTACAAATATGGTTGGTTCCATATTTTGATGAAGTAGATGTTCAGCTTGTGGCATTTTAGCCAAGTTCATGTTTCAAATGATGATATGGCTATTTTGGTTGAAAGTGACATTTCGGGAAAAGGAAATAAATGGTTTAATGTGAGGAAGTCCATGTTTACATTCAAAGGGTTTTATATATATTTGGGAATGAGAAAATATCTTTATGTCTCATGTTTGAGCTTTGTATTTTCTTATCAGCAGTTAACCATAAAATTATGATTTGGGAAATAAATGGTATTATGAAATATATGTTTGGTTATAGTTGGTCACAAGTGTTATTCTGACAAGTCTAGACTATTACTAGTGGATCCATAGGTATAGAGTTGACTTATTATTTGAGGATAACTCCCGTATGTAGCTAGTTGAGACATTGGACCCTAGAGGGCAACTTGGTACGGTTATGTGGGACCGGATACTAGCCGTGGGTCATAAATGTAAATCCTAGTGAATGAGCATGACTAGGGATCATCGGGTGCCCTCCCCCACATCTTAGTACGAGCCGGCGTGTTCGTGGCCTTGATCCTAGTATGGTGAGCTCAAAACTTGGAAAGTGGCTTACTTTGTGTTTCGCTGTAATCCTTGGAATTCGGGTTCTTCCTGTCATCGCAAGATGAAGTCTGGGCCGGAAGGTCACTATGTGCTTATCAAACCATTTACAAAGACGATTGTCGAAAATAGTTTATTCATGTTGCATTTAATTTTTCTTACCATCTTTCATATAAATTGTATGTTCTCACTAGGCTTTAAGCCTAACACTTTTTCTCAAATGATGTGTATAACAGGTTCCCTTAGCGGCGGGTCGTCGAGGGGTTGAGAGAAGAGTGTGGACTCTTAAGGGCAATTTTTGGTTGATTAGATATTTGGAGTTTCGACGTTGGACCAATTTATTCATATTTTTGTTATTGGGATGACAACCTATGTAATCTAGATAGAATTGGTTTAGATTAGTTTGTTGTCGATTTCCCATGCATCTTATATAGGTTTTTTAAACGCTTACTCTTTTACCCTTTTTGGGTGGTTCACTCCAATTTCAAATGTTATATTGCCAAATTTTCAATTTTCAAAATTACCCCAAATTTTAGGGTGTTACAAGTTGGTATCAGAGCTCTAGTTTAAGTGAAGTAGGCATGAATGTAAGATGTCTAGACTTAGACTGAGTATGTTAGGCAATGATTTGTGAGTTGGGTAGAATTTCTAAGATGGGTTAGTCTTAGATTCGACGGAAGTTATGTTCATCAAGCGTTGTGATGATGGTAACAAGAACCCTTATGTGATATATGTTCATAATCTCACTTAGCTAATGATTATTATGAAAATATTTTACGTGAGTGTACTTGGTTTGCTGATATTATGACAATTGGTAGATGTAATAGTACGTTTCTTTTGTGCTTACTCTAGTTAATATCTTCCTTACTCTTTCTCGTGCTTGTGTGGCAGCCATTATTCTAGTTTGGTGAACACTCGCAGTCGACCATTAGCCGATAGGAATGTACGAGAAGATAGCTCGCCCGAGTGGAATCCAGTAATAAGGGCAGCGACCGTCGTTCCTCCGGGTATGCCACCTATATTCACGGGAGAAGTGGAGCAAGTGCCAAGAGTGGAATTGGCATCCACGAATCCGGTTGTACAGGAGGCAAACCCTCAAGCCGACATGATGGCCAGCATTATGCAGATGGTGTCATCGGCTATGGAAAAGCAAAAGGAAGCATTTCTGAAGTTGTTGGAAGATCACGATGCCAACCTCAAAAGAAATGAGGCGGTTGCAGAGAACATCGTGGTTGGTTCTGGTGGTACTGGTCAAGAGATCAGAACGGAAGAGCACAGAGTTGTGGGTGCTCAAAAAAGTGGGAGGAGCTGCTCCTACAAATCCTTTCTGGTTTGCGGACCACCGGAGTTCTCCGGTTCTGACGACCCGATTGTATGTGTAAAGTGGGTTCAGGCTGTCGAGCAGGCTTTTGGCTCGTCCGAGTGTGGGGACGACCAGAGAGTGAGGTTTGGTACCTAGCTACTTAGAGATTCGACACTCACTTGGTGGAATGTCACCCAGTCCACTCTCCCTCCTACCATTCTGGCTCAGTTGTCTTGGGACGAGTTTAAGAAGAAGATCTTGGAGGAGTTCTGCAGTGAAAGATCTATGGACCGCATTGAAGCTGAGTTTCGGTCGCTAGTGAAAGGAAACTTGATGGTGAGGGGGTACACCTGTCAGTTTATGGAGAAGCTAGGATTGGTGGGGCACGTGGCCCCTACGGAAAAAGAGAAGATAAAGGCTTATCTCAATGGCCTATCGGCGGACATGATTTCAATGGTCCACAACTCCAAAGCTTCTAACCTTCGGGAGACGATTGAGGAAGCTCAATTAATGGAAGAAGTTTATGCAAGAGACAAGCCAGAGAAAATAGCGGCGGTAGTAGACAAGAGAAAGTGGGAAGGCAATTCCAGGCCTTCTAAGAGAAATCGATCATTCGTGGGGAACCGGAATTTCAACAACCGTTAAGAGGCACGGTGGTGCCATAGGTGTCGAAGCAAGCACCATGGCAACTGTAATCCTGCTTTCTCCGCTTGTGTCAGGTGTGGTAAGACCGATCATCTTACCAAGGATTGCCCGATTAAGGGAATCATCTCTTTTGAGTGCAAGACGTCGGGCCATTTTCGAAAGGATTGTCCGAAGTGGAAGACTGGGAGTGCCCCAGAGAAGAAAGAGAACACTCCCAGAGTTCCTGGCCGAGATTTCCAGATGACGGCCGAAGAGGCCAAGGCATCCATCGTTGTGGTATCGGGTACGTTTCTTCTAAACTCCGTACCTGCTTGAGTGCTTTTTGATTCGGGTGCCAATTTCTCTTTCATATCTGATTCATTTAGTGAAAAGCTTGCCATGCCCATTAATAGTCTAGAGAATGCTTTAGTGGTCGAGATAGCTAATGGTAGTCAAGTGTTAATCCGTGACGTTTTGAAAGACTGTACCCTTGGTATCGAAGGGAAGGAGTTCTTAATCGATTTGATGTCAATGGTCATTGGTGGGTTCGACGTGGTAGTCGGCATGTATTGGTTAGCGGACAATCACACCTAAATCCTATGCTCCAAGAAACTAATTCGACTCCATATGCCGAACGATGAGATGGTGTTAGTCTACAGAGAAAGAAGGAAAGGTGATGTGGCGGTTATCACCATGGCTAAAGCGCGAAAGTGTTTGGTGAAACGATGTTTATCCTTTCTAGCTTATGTGATAGACGCAAAGCTCGAGAAAAAGAAGCTCGAGGACGTGAAGGTAGTGCGCGAATTCCCCGATGTCTTTCCGGACGATTTGCCCAGTTTTCCACTCGATCGTCAAGTGGAGTTCCGGATCGATCTTATACCGAGGGCGACTCCAATTGCACGAGCTCCCTACCGGTTGGCGCCATCAGAGATGCAAGAGATGATGGCTCAACTCCAAGAACTCCTAGAGAAGGGATTTATAAGACCGAGCTCGTTGCCTTGGGGAGCTCCGGTCTTGTTTGTCAAGAAGAAGGATGGCACAATGAGAATGTGCATCGATTACCGTGAACTGAATAAGGCTACTGTGAAGAATAAGTATCCACTCCCGAGGATCGACGATTTATTCGACCAACTCCAAGGAGTAGGTTGTTTCTCAAAGATCGATTTGCGCTTGGGATATCACCAAGTGAAGGTGAGAGAGGAAGACGTTTCGAAGACGACTTTTAGAACGTGATACAGCCATTACGAGTTCCTTGTGATGTCGTTTGGTCTAACTAACACACTGGCGGTGTTTATGGATTTGATGAATAGAGTGTGTCGACCATTCCTCAAACAATTGATCATTGTATTCATTGACGACATACGCGTGTACTCCAAGAGCGAGTCAGAACACGAGCAACACCTACACGAAGTTCTAGAAATGTTGAGAAAAGAGAGGTTGTACGCCAAATTTTCCAAGTGAGACTTTTGGGCTTGAAGAGGTTCAATTCTTGGGTCACGTTGTCACTCAAGACGGAGTGAAAGTAGACCCCTCAAAGATTGAAGCAATGATGAATTGGGAACCTCCCAAGAGTCCGTCTGAAATCCGAATTTTCTTAGGTTTGGTGGGCTACTATCGGAGATTCATACAAGACTTCTCCAAGATCGTTTCTTCCTTGACGGCCTTAACTAGGAAGAATGTGAAGTTCGTTTGGACTGAAATGCAAGAGAAGGCGTTCCGGACTTTACAGAAGAAGTTGTGTGAAACTCCAATCTTGTCTCTACCCGAAGGGTCGGAAGACTTCGTGGTCTATAGCGACGCTTCGAAAATGGGTTTAGGATGTCTGTTGATGCAAAGAGGCAAGGTAATCGCTTACGCATCGAGGAAACTCAAGATTCACGAAAAGAATTACCCTACCCATGATCTAGAGTTGGTGGCGGTAGTGTTCGCGTTGAAGCTTTGGCGACACTACCTCTACGACACAAAATGTACTCTCTATACAGATCATAAAAGTTTGAAGTACGTTTTTGATCAAAAAGAGTTAAACATGAGGCAGAGACGGTGGCTCGAGTTACTCAAGGATTATGATTGCGAGTTGTTTTACCATCCCGGTAAGGCAAACGTGGTGGTCGATGCGTTAACTCGGAAGGACTATAGCGGAAGTATTCAGGCTACCCTTTCGAGAATCGAGTTAGTGTCAAGACTTATTGAGAAGATCAAGACATCTCAAGTGGAGGCATTGTCAGAAGAAAATCTCAAGGAAAAGACATGACAAAATAGCGGTTACTCTTATCGGAAGATAGTCGTGGGGTTAAATTGTTCAACGGTCGTGTGTGGGTGCCCAAGGTTGGGGGCAATCAGGAACTTCTTCTTGAAGATGCTCCCAAGTCCAAATATTCCATTCATCCGAGTAGTACAAAGATGTACAGGACTTGAAGCTACATTATTGGTGGCCGGTGATGAAGCTTGACGTGGCACGTTACGTAGAGCGTTGTGTGACTTGTTTGCAAGTAAAGGTCGAGAACCAACGTCCGTACGGGAGTCTTCAGTCCTTGGAGATCCCCGAGTGGAAATGGGAACATATTACCATGGATTTCGTGACTAAGTTTCCAAAGACTCTTCGAGGTCACGATACCATATGGGTAATAGTTGATCGGTTGAACAGAAGCGCTCATTTCTTTGCCATGCGTGAGACACTACCGATGGACAAGTTAGCGAAGTTTTACATCGACGAGGTGGTCTCGAGACATGGGGTTCCCTTGTCTATTGTTTCGGATCGTGACAGTCAGTTTACTTCAATCTTTTGGGATGGCTTACAGAAAGAACTTGGTATGCGCATGAAGTTGAGTACGGCCTACCATCCTCAAACCGACGGTCAAAGCGAGAGAACGATCCAAATGCTAGAAGGCATGCTAAGGTCTTGCGTTATTGACTTCGGGGGTAGTTGGGATTCTCACCTACCTTTGGTGGAATTTGCCTACAATAATAGCTACCACTCGAGTATTGGAATGGCTCCGTTCGAGGCCTTATACGAGCGGAAGTGTAGAACTCACTTATGTTGCCTTCAAGTGGGAGAGAAGCAATTCGCCGAACCTGAATTCGTGCAAGAGACGGCCGATAAGGTCAAAGGCATTCGGGAAAGACTGAAAGCGGCCCAAGATCGGCAAAAGAGCTATGCCGATAAGAGGAGGCGGCCAATGGAATTCCAAGTGGGCGATCGTGTGATGTTGAAGGTATCTCCATGGAAGGGCATTATACGGTTCGGAAAACGCGAGAAGTTGAGTCCCCGTTTCCTTGGACCAATCAAAGTGCTTAAGCGTGTGGGCTTGCAAGTTTACCACTTAGAACATCCTCCAGAAATGAACGGGATCCACAACACATTCCATATATGTTACCTTCGGAAGTGTTTGGCGGAAGAGGATAGCGTGATCTCTCTTTCCGAAATTAGAGTGGACGAGGGGAACCGTTGCGTTGAAGAACCCAAAGCTATTTTGGATAAAAAGTCAAAGTAACTTCGCCACAAAGAAGTCACTATGGTTAAAGTGCAATGGAAGCACCATCGCGGTGCCAATGTGACGTAGGAAGCCGAGGAGGATATGAAGCGAAGATATCCTCACCTGTTCGAGTAGTTGGGATTTTGGGGACGAAATCTTTTCCAAGTTGGGGAGGATTGTAACACCCCAAATTTCCGGGTAAGCAAAACATTCCTTTTTATCTTGTGTGGCAAAACCTTAGCCTTGGTTGTTGCCTAAAACCTTGTCTCGTTTGAAAGTTTTGTGTTGTAGCCGAAAAAGTGGAGACTTTGGCCAGTGCTCCACACGGATGGAGCCGCGCCACCACCCGCACGGGGCTCTGCCCGTCGCGACTCCAGTGTTCCGCGCAGTTACCCGCGCGAGTCCACCCGCGCCGCCAGCTGCGCGCGACCCCTGACGTCTTAAATGAGATTTCAGCCCAATGTTTTCATTCTTATTACTTTCCTCCATTGAAATCTCTCTCAACTTCTCCCTCCTCATTAAATCATCTTAGGGTTTCTTCAAAACCCTATCTACCACACTTATTGCTAGTAATTGGGAGTTTCATCTAAAGATTCGTGTTTGGAAGCTTTCGATCACCATCTCCATCTTCATCTTCATCTTCTCCAAAGAGTCAAAACCTAGGGTTTTGGGTTTTCTTCAAAAACCCACTTGGTGAGTTCATACTTCCTTTTTATCAAACTTTATACACATCAAAATGCATTTTTGACTTCTAGATATCTCCTTGTTTACACTTTCATTATTGACGAGATTTTGACCTAACTTGGTATTTTGGGGATTTCTAGGGTTTCTTACCTTTTTGTAAAATAAAGAAATAACCCATGTCTTAGAACTACAAATATGGTTGGTTCCATATTTTGATGAAGTAAATGTTTAACTTGTGGCATTTTAGCCAAGTTCATGTTTTAAATGATGGTATGGGTATTTTGGTTGAAAGTGGCATTTCGGGAAAAGAAAATAAATGGTTTAATGTGAGGAAGTCCATGTTTACATTCAAAGGGTTTTATATATACTTGGGAATGAGAAAATAGCTTTATGTCTCATGTTTGAGCTTTGTATTTTCTTATCAGCAGTTAACCATAAAATTATGATTTGGGAAATAAATGGTATTATGAACTATATGTTTGATTATAGTTGGTCACAAGTGTTATTGTGACAAGTCTAAACTATTACTAGTGGATCCATAGGTGTAGAGTTGACCTATTATTTGGGGATAACTCCCGTATGTAGCTAGTTGAGACATTGGACCCTAGAGGGCAACTTGGTACGGTTATGTGGGACCGGATTCTAGCCATGGGTCGTAAATGTAAATCCTAGTGAATGAGCATGACTAGGGATCATCGGGTGCCCTCCCCCACATCTTAGTACGAGCCGGCGTGTTCGTGGCCTTGATCCTAGTATGGTGAGCTCAAAACTTGGAAAGTGTCTTACTTTGTGTTTTGCCGCAATCCTTGGAATTCGGGTTCTTCCCGTCATCGCAAGATGAAGTCTGGGCCGGAAGGTCACTATGTGCTTATCAAACCATTTACAATGACGATTGTCGAAAATAGTTTATTCATGTTGCATTTAATTTTTCTTACCATCTTTCATATAAAATGTATGTTCTCACTAGGTTTTAAGCCTAACATTTTTTTCTCAAATGATGTATATAACAGGTTCCCTTAGCGGCGGGTCGTCGAGGGGTTTAGAAAAGACAATGGACTCTTGAGGGAAATTTTTGGTTGATTAGATATTTGGAGTTTTGGCGTTAGACCAATTTATTCATATTTTTGGTATTGGGATGACAACCTGTGTAATCTAGATAGAATTGGTTCAGATTAGTTTGTTGTCGATTTCCCATTCATCTTATACAGGTTTTGTAAACGCTTACTCTTTTACCCTTTCTGGGTGGTTCACTCCAATTTCAAATGTTATATTGCCAAATTTTCAATTTTCAAAATTACCCCAAATTTTAGGGTGTTACAAACTATTTTTGAGGTTTTTCCGGATTCAAGACACCGATTTTGTATATGGCACATTAGTACAAATTGCCTTCGAAGGTATTTCTTTTATTTTTATTTTTTATTATCCATAAACAATCATATTTCATATGTTTTATTCACTATAAATAAAGTGTTTAGTTCACTGTTTGAAGTGGTATTCCTAGTGAATATATACCTTTATTCAAACTGAATAAAGCTACATATTCAGTGTGAATATAACACCTCCATATCATGAGTCCAATTTTTTTTAATCAATCACATTTATATTTTTTATTCAGTATGTATATAATGTTTAGATTTAAATTTTATATTATCATTTATACTGAATAAGAAAATTATTTTTTATACTGAATAATAAATATCATATTTATTCATACTTAATAAGTATATTCATACTGAATAGTATGTGTATTCATACTGAATAATACATTCCATCTTTAATTTTTAATTTTATATCAGTTAACATGAATATTCAATGTATTTATTTTTAATATATTCTGATATTATTATATTTATTTTTTTAGATTTCTTCAAATATTATTTCAAATACTGATTTCAAGAAATGGTTTCATGATCTTATATGGGATGAACACATTGATACTATTCAATTTGAAGAGAAATGGAATTCTTTAGTTGTTGAGTTTGATCTTGTTGGCCAGAAGTGGTTGGGTTATATGTATGATAATAGGCATAGATGGATTCCATCATTTTATAGGGATATTCCTATGGCTCGTCTAATGAGAACAACATCAAGATCTGAGAGTGAAAATTCATTTTTTCCCCTATTTTTTCATCATGGTGCAAACCTTATGGCCTTTATTGACTCATTTGAGTATGCTATGGACAAGCAACGGAATAATCATAGATTGCTTAATCATTAGACAAGAACAACGGTACCTAAGTTTAGCACACCCCTTCCAATTGAGGTTCATGCTTCTAAGATATATACTCCTGCTATATTCAGAGATGTTTAGAATGAGATAAATGAATCTGTTTGGCCGTGTTTCCAATCATCTATGAGTTTGGTAGATGGTTCTGATGTTATTTTTGTTGTTGAGAAGAAGAAGGTTCAAAATAAAAGGAAAGATGGTGAATGCACTTCAAATCTAGAAGTTTATGTTGTTAGAGCATATTTGTTGGATGCAAGATCATAGAAGATTGAATGTCAAAGTCAATGTAATAAGTCAAAAGTCAAAGTTAGTTTGTGTTTGTTTTGTAAGCGTGTAGTTTAGTTTTGTTTTATAGTCTTGTGGCTTTGTGTTGTTAGTAGTAATTGTAACAATTAGAACTGAGAGATTCGCAGAGCTTTAGAGAGAGAAAAGTCTTCTATACGAATTGTCATTTGGAATTGAATTAACAGGTTGAGTTAAATCATCTTGTTTGTGATTGTTTGAATTAGATAAGAACTTGATTAGATTGGGACATTATCAATTGGTATCAGAGCAAATCCAATCAGAAATCAAGAAAATATAGAAGTTCGCACTATTCATCGAGTCCAGATTCAATTTTGAGTTTTTGAGTGTAATCTTGGTTGTAATTGAGTTCAGTGTGTGTGTATAGTGTGTTAGAACAATCTTGTAAAGGTTTGTTGGTGAATTGCACTGTATTTTTCTTGAATTTTGAATTTTTGTTCATTCTCAAGTTCACGAGTCTGTCGCACTGTATCTTGAATCAATTTGTAAGTTCAAGTGGATTTTCTTGTAATTCAGTGATAGAATTCTATTCTAGGAGTATAGGTGAGTGATTTGTCAAACTTTCAGATCGAAATTTGTAGGCTTGATGGATTTTTTAAGGAATCAGTGTGTATTTTTCACGAGATCCGAAGAACTCGCAGAATATATCATGAACTCGCAGAGAGAACTCGCATAACACTTGGATTTCGTTTAATCTTTAGATTTCACATAAATTTGATTCTGAAAGTTTATAAGTGTTGAATTCGCAGATGGGAGTACTACGAATTACATAGATTTCGCATAGTAGAGTCATGCGAATTGAAAGAATTAACATAAGACTGTCTACGAAAAGTTTTTTAGAAGATTATTTTCAAGGAAAGAATTCGCAATTATCTCTTTTGCGAAAATTTGTTGAGAAATTCTTTGAAGGCAAGAACTCGCATATAGTCTTATACGAATTCTTATAATTCGTGTAAGACTAAGGTACGAATTCTTAAGAATTCGCAAGTCAAAGGTGTACGAATCATTTTTTCGAATTCGCATATCTCATTTGTGCGAAAAGTTTTTACAAAAAGTGTTTAAATTTTTCTAAGTGTTGAATTCGTGAGTGTTTATCTTGCGAAAAGGTGTATGCGAATTCTGGTTTTATTTTGTTTACAAATTATGTTTATGCGAATTCTTGATTTCATTTGCATGCGAATTCTTGATTTCATTTGCATGCGAATTCGGAAGTTTAAGAGTAGTGTGCGAATTCTGTGTGATTTGTGAGTGTGCGAATTGCTGTGTACGAATTATGTGTTATTCACTCTAGTGTGCGAATTCTAGACTTGTAGATTTTTGGAAATTTCATTTTTGAATTTCTTTCAGAATTTTCTGTATTTTTGTGATTTCAAATTGGACTAACGATCAATTTTCAAGTTCTTATTGAATATTTCTAATAACAGGATGACTTCCAAGGACGCGCTTTCGATCAGTACTGATGTAAAGCCCCCTGTTCTATTCAAGTGAGAATATGAACAGTGGAAGGACAAATTTCTCGACTTTGTTGACCGACACGCAAACGGGGAAAATATTTTGTTGTCTATGACTGAAGGTCCTATGATTCCTCCCACCACGGAGATACCGGATGATTAATCTTCAGATAGTGAGGATGGAGACGAGGACAGGGTGAGAAAAACAAAGACTGTTCCTAAGGATTTTGCCCAGTACACTGACGAACAGAAGAGAGCAGATTTAAAGCTGACAAACAAGCGAAATCTCTTCTACTTCAAAGTATCCCAAATGAAATACATCAAGATCGACAGCTACAAAAGCAAACGCCAAAAATATGTGGGATCAATTGCAAAAGATGATGATGGGTTCTAAAGTAGAAAACCAAATGAAAGTGGCAAACTGCATCAACAACTATGAAGAGTTTAAGGCTAAGGAAAATGAGAGCCTGGAGGAAACTTACGAAAGATTTGTGCTTCTACTGAATGAGTTGTCAAAGAATAAATTAAGAAGAAGCAAATTGAGAACAATGTAAAGTTCCTCAACATTCTTCAACCTGAGTAGAAGAAGCACACTCGAAGAATGAAGCAAATGAAGGATTTGAGTGACATTCCACTACACGAGGTCTATGAAACACTAAGGCAGAATGAGGAAGAGGTTGAAGAGAAAAGGGTTGAGAAAAAGAAGACTGGGAAGGTTGTAGATCCCAAAGCTTTGGTAGCTGGTCAGAAGGAAAAGGAAAAGAAAGATAAGAAGAAAAAGAAGAAGATTGTGATTCCCAATTCTGATTCTGAGTCTGATAGTGACGACGGGGAAAACCTCAAGCAAGCCATGTTGCTATTGAACCGTGCTTTTCAGAAAAAGTTTTACAAGAAACCGGGGTCAAATTCTCAGAGGTATTCTTCTTCGGGGTCAAAGAATCATGAGCATCGAGAAAGAATAGAAGGAAAAAGATTTGAGGAGAAGAGATATGTAGAGAAGAAACCAGATGAGAAGAAGAAATATCTGAATGATTATGGGGCTGAGAAGAAAACAGATGACCTGATCAAATGCTACAACTGCGGAAAGATTGGTCACTACAAAAAGATTGTAGAAAGCCCAAAATCAGAAACTCAGAATACTATAAGAACAAGATACTCTTGGCGAAGCAGCAAGAGGCTGGCAAGGCACTGATGGCTGAAGACGAGTTCTGGCTGGATTATTCAGATGAAGAAGAAAGAGAGGAGACAACACACATGTGCTTGATGGGCGATAAAGTGAAGTATGATGATTCTGATGTGGAGACAGCTGATGAGGTACTGAATCTATCTGAATCTGATTTTATAAGCAAAATGGAAGCCATGATGATCGAACTTCAAGATCTTCAGTGTAAACTGAAAAAGGAAAAGAACAGAGTTGCGAAGAAAAGTCAAAAGATCTTTGAACTTAACAAGGAACTTGTTGGGAACAAATATCTGATTGACTCTCTGAACAAATCTGCTTCTGATTTTAAAACGCAAAAATATGGTTTTGAAAGTAAGATTTCTGATTTTGTGTTTAAATTGTCTAAGTCTGATCTTGAAAAGCAAGAATGTGTTCTAAAAGCTCATATTTTGCAGGTAGAAAACAAGAACTTAGAGAAAAAAGGTAAATGGTTTGGAATCGAAATTACATGCACGAGGCCAAACAGATCAAACCATTTTCCTAAACACACCTAACGAGGAGGCTGATTTTAAAGAGAAATGAGGACTCGGTTACGATAACCCCCATTACTTAAAGAAAGCCATCAGAAAACAACCAACATTGTATAATTTTGATTTCCTTTTTGCTGTTGGTAAGTATCATCATTTAAAACCCAAATTTGTTACCAAGTCATCTGATGAGGTTGAGGCTAAAGAAGACGAGTAAAGAAAGGATTTAAAGAAAATGCAACTACCATTCTGCTATCAAAAGCTGAATGATAGTTATCTTTAAGAAAAAACAAAAGTTCTTTCAAATGATTATTTTGCTAGCTATTCTACTACTGAGATGGAGGCAAAACCGGTTAAATCTAAAATTTATGTTCCTCCACTCGTATTAGAAAGCAAAATAATTGAACTTGAAAATATTTTAACTGATGAAAGAATTTTGAGTGATTTAGAACAAAATGTATTTTCAACTGTATTAAAGAACACTGTTTTCAAAACTGAATCTAATGAGTATTCACCATCTAAAATTTATGTTTCTACTGTTCTAAAGAACACAACTTTAAATTTTGAATCTCAAAAGTGTTCTAAATCTTCTAAAGCACCTCACACCTCTGAAGTTGATCTTGATGACTTATTTGCGTCTGCAAATGATTTTTTAAATTCTGATGAAGGGTGTGTTGATGAGATTGATATGTTTGACTTTAATGCTAAACTTCCAGATCATTCTACTTTTGTTATAAATGGTGAAGCATTACGAAGTGTATATGAAATTGGTGAATCATCGGCTAAGGTTGGTGAAACAGTTCCTGTGAGTACTGATTACAATGCAAAAGGTAAGAAGCAAAAGAAACAGCGCTCACAGAAACGGAACAACACTGGTAAGCTCAAGAAAATACATTCTCATAAATCTGATTTTCCTAACAAATCTAAATCTTTTGTTTCAGATTTAAGAAAGAAAAGATCAGAAGGACGAAGTGAATGGCGACCAAAATAGAAGATAGATGAGAGTTCAAAATGAAGTCTTGATATGGATTGTAATAGATCTACTAGTAGTAGTTCTGATGTAATTGGTAATGTTGCTTCGGATAAACAAAACCTTGTAACTTCTTACAAGAGATATACAATAAAGCAATTACTCCAATTATCTCAGTCTACTACTAAGTCATCTAATTATAGACGGAATGATTTTGTTTCTCACCGATATTCTAATGATTGGTTTGGTACTTATCATGTTTGTTCTTATAGGCATTTTACATCAAAAGTTTTTCCAAAGTTCAGAGGATCCATATACAAATGGATACCAAAATCTTGTGCTAATCCGATAGGACCCACTTTTAAATGGGTAGCTAAAGTTGTTCTTCCCTGATTTCTCTTATGCAGACCCATCATATGTGGTACTTGGATAGCGGGTGTTCCAAGCATATGACCGGGCAAAAGGATTTGTTGTCTAATTATACAGAGAAATTCTGCGGGAATGTACGATTTGGCAATGGCCAGTTTTAACCGATTTTAGGCTATGGTGATGTGGTTAATGACAACGTGACGATTACGAAGGTGAGTTATGTAGAAGGATTAGGGCATAACCTGTTCAGTATTGGCCAGTTCTGCGACAAAGACTTAGAGGTAGATTTCAAGGCTAAGCGATGTTCTGTGCGTACTGACGATGGCAAAGAACTCTTGGTCGGCACGCGAAAGTCCAATCAGGTTTGTCTACTGTCAAAAGCCTCGCTGCAACAAAGCTGGTTATGGCACCGAAGGCTTTCTCACTTGAATTTTCGCTACATCAATAAACTGGTAACAGGTAAGCTAGTCAAAGGACTTCCTGAGCTGAAATACGAAAAAGAACATCTATGCGCAGCATGTGAGAAAGGAAAGATGAAGAAAGTTGCTCACAAGCCGAAGCCTGAAAAAAGTACCAGTTCTCCACTGGAATTGTTACACATGGATCTCTGTGGTCCAATGAGAACGCAAAGCATAAGCGGAAAGAAATATGTCTTAGTTATTGTGGACGACCATTCTCGATATACTTGGGTCAAATTTCTGAGATCTAAGGATGAGACGCCCGAAGTCATCATCAGTTTCTTAAAGACTACCCAAGTAAATCTTCAAAACACAGTCAAGCTTCTAAGAACAGATAACGACACAGAGTTTAAAAACAAAACTGTTGAAGATTATCTCGAATCGGTCGGGATAACACATCAATTCTCTGCTGCTAGAACGCCAGAACAGAACGGAGTAGTAGAAAGACGAAATCGAACGCTAGTCGAGGCCGCTCGTACTATGCTGAGTAAATCCGATCTACCTCTGTTTCTGTGGGCAGAAGTTGTTTCGACTGCGTGCTATACACAGAATCGGTCCATAATACATCGCGGGTTTGGTAAAACACCTTATGCATTGATAAACAATCGTACACCTAGCATTAAACATTTTCATGTTTTTGGATGCAGGTGCTTCGTATTAAATGACAGAGAGAACTTGAACAAGTTTGGACCGAAGGCTGACGAATGCATCTTCATTGGTTAATCTCAAACATCTGCTGCATATCGGGTGTACTTGAAGAAGTCTAAGACAATAATTGAAAGTGTAAATGTGACATTTGATGAGGAGATGGCTTCTGAACAAAGAAGTTCAGAACCCATGCTTATAGGATTTTTAGCTTCTGGACAAATCAGTCCAGAACCTGTGGCTAATGAGACTAATTCGGATAAAGCATCAACTTCTACATCACACTTATCTGAATTAGATTTGTTGTTTGAATTCTTTTACGATGAGTTTCTTGGAACTAAACTGCCTAAATCTGTTGTGATTGACAGGTCTGAAGAATCAAGCTGTCAACGTCTAATCACTTCAGAAGTGTTAATTGAACTCGTTCCCCCGGTTCAGACAAAAACTCAGATTCAAACAAATACTCATTTAGTTGAAGTTGTACCTGAAAATGTTGAACCAGAAGTTCCTACTTCAGTTGGCTGCACTGTAATGGATAATCAACAGACTGAACAAGTTGTTTCAACTGAAACTTCTATACAAGAAACTTCAACTGCACCCCCAACAAATGATGAACAAGAAGAAGAAGACAGTGGATACTTAGATGATAATCATGATCAATCTACATCGAATCCACTTCCTCACGAACATAAGTGGACCAAAGAGCACCCAATAAGCCAAATCATTGGAAATCCAACTTTACGAGTGCAAACTAGATCTGCTACATTGAATATATGTATGCATGACTCATTCCTGAGTAAGATAGATCCTACTCGCGTATCAGAAGCTCTAGCTGACTCGGATTGGGTGACTGCCATGCAAGAGGAGCTGAATCAGTTCGATGCTTTGAAAGTCTGAAGACTTGTACCAAGACCTGAAGGTAAATCTGTAATTGGTACAAAATGGGTATTTAAAAACAAGAAGGACGAAGATGTTATCGTAATCAGAAACAAAGCACGACTTGTCGCAAAAGGCTACAGGCAAGAGGAAGGCATTGATTATGATGAGACTTATGCTCCAGTGGCACGCATTGAAGCAATCAGAATGTTTCTTGCGTATGCTGCTCACAAAAACTTCAGTCTACCAAATGGACGTGAAGATTGTCTTTCTAAACGGCATACTGAAGGAGGAAATCTATGTCTCACAAACTGAAGGCTTTGTGAATCCAGACAAACCAGATCACGTCTACATCCTGGATAAAGCACTTTATGGTCTTAAACAAGCGCCTCGAGCCTGGTACGAGGTATTATCAAAAAATTTGGTCAAGTCGAGCTTCATGAAAGGTAAAATCGATACTACTTTGTTTATTAAAAAGGAAAAAGCCGATATAATTCTTATTCAAATATATGTGGATGACATCATATTTGGCTCGACAAATCCTAAATACTGTAAGAATTTTTCAAACCTGATGGTGTCTAGATTTCAGATGAGTATGATGGGAGAGATAAATTTCTTTCTCGGATTACAAGTCAAACAATTTTGAACGGGGATTTTTATTAATCAATCCAAGTACATTTTCGATATTCTTAGAAAATTCAAAATGGAAAATTGTACAACTATTGGAACCCCGATGGCACCAGGAACTAAGATCGACATGGATCCTTCGGGAAATGTTGTCGATGTTAGAACCTATTGAGGAATGATTGGCTCTTTGATGTATTTAAGTTCAAGTAGGCCAGGTATTATGTTCTCTACATGTTTATGTGCGAGATATCAGGCTAGTCCCAAAGAATCCCATTTGTCCGTGGTCAAAAGGATCTTTAGATATCTGAAGGGGACTACAGATCTTGGTCTGTGGTATCCTAAAGATACTGGTTTTGAACTGACAGCCTACTCAGATGCAGATCATGCAGGTTTCATGTTGGACAGGAAGAGTACATCGGGTCATATACAGTTTCTTGGAGATAAACTCTTATGTTGGGCATGAAAGAAACAACTGTGTGTTTCCACATCAACGGCTGAAGCAGAGTATACTGCTCTCAAATCTTGTGGATGAGAACACAACTGGGAGATTATGGTTTCAAATTCGACAAGATCCCGATATACTGTGACTCTAAGAGCGCCATTGTAATATCAGCAAATCCTGTACAACATACAAAGACCAAACACATAGACGTACGATATCATTTTATCAAAGACAATGACGAAAAAGGTACAATAGAACTTTATTTTGTAAACACTGATTATCAGCTTGTGTTGATCCTAGATTCAACAAAAATTCATGATTCAATTAATAAGAACAAGATAAGATTGGGAAAGATACCTTTTATTCACTTGAAATTGAAGAACATAACACAAATCTAGAGAGAGAAAGTGTTTCTCTCTCTAGAACACACAATCCCTCAAAACGGCTACATTGTATTATGAAAGACTTAACCCTAAATCATTAAACACATAAACTATTTATACCTCCCCTTCTCTCACTTGTTTTAACCTAAAGCCCAAACCCATTTACATTAAAGCCCAATTACAATAATAAACCCCAATACAGATATAAATAGTAGACCCTTTACAAAACTTTCCAAACTTGGACATTTTATGTCCTAACAATCTCCCCCTAAAGTTTTGTAAAGTAATCATCGTCTTTCAAGATCCAACTCTTCTCCCCCTTGATTTCTTTGAAAAACATTAGTGTTGCGCATGTTCAAGATAGCTCAGGCTCCCCCTTGAATGAAGCTCTTATCCTTCAAAGTTTCAACTTTAAAAATCAGATTCGATGTGTGCAATAACCTCGACTGAGTTCACTAAAGACAACTTTAATCTCTATAAACTCAACACATTCGTTACGCCCACAAGAAAGAAATGTGTGGGTTTTGCGTGACAACCACAATGTATCTTCAGTTTATACCAACAAATCTGTCTTTGAACCGCGAGTTGAATAGGAGTTCAGCTTAAGAAATTGTGTTGATTAGATCATAGAGAAAGCATCTTGTAGCAAACACTACTCGATAAGAGTTAGAATAAGCAATCGTCGAGAAAAACCGAACGAGAAAAATCCGGAACAAATACAAAAATATTTCTTGAAGAATATGGATCATGGATCACACGGTCAAAGCGCAAATAAATATGAAATATACGCTCTTCGGAACAATAATCGGTTCTCGAGATCTGCAAAATAAAATGTCCAAATTAATATCCGGATGCCAAATATTTATAAAAAAAATTATCACTTAAGCCCAAAATATTTAAGCCCAAAAATCTGGAATTCATGTAGTAACTCCCGAATGCTATGAAAAACATACATGGGCTTGAGTCCCGGTATAGGCGCTGCATAACTACAACCCGGATTGAAAAATTAACTCCCAGTACTATGCACAACTCGCTGCCAAACAAGTCCCGGTTTCATGACTTTAATTTACGGATGGTGACTAAATCAAGTCCAAATATTTGAGAACACCTTCACCGACCCACCATCTAGAATCACCCAATCACAATGGATTAAACATATGGATGGCATGGAATGAAATCAAAAAATCAGAGTCACCATTCACAAATTGGATAACCTGCACCATTCACATAGTTTAAACACCACTGACCCATTATGGATTTTAGCATCCAATCACCATGAATTCAATTTTGGATTAGTTGCTGCCATTAGAAACAATTAATTATAATGGAAATCAGAAATAAGGATGGTGTGCTGATGATATGAAAACCCACAGTCGCCGATCACCATTTAGGCTCCACCGTCCCATTAACTCATAACACCGAATCACATTGGCTCCACCGACAATTTAAAAACAAAAACAATCAGCCGCCATTCATAAACCACAGTCGCCGGCCATAGCATACTCCACCGCCAATCCATTCAATCAACGAAACACAACCGACTACTATGAAAACTTTTCAGCACCGATCCACTAACAAAACAGCCACCAATTAAGGATTTGGAACCACCGACACATTAATTTTGTAGCAACCTTCATTAACAACTTTTATTCATATTGTTTAGAACCATCGATTTCAAAGCACAGATTAAAAAAAAACTTTGGGTTTTTCAGTCACGAATTGTTGAAAATCGATCGAATCAAAGAAAATTTTCTTCGATCCGGCTCTGATACCAATTGGTGATCCCAGATTCAACAACAATTCATGATTCAATTAATAAGAACAAGATAAGATTGGGAGAGATACCTTTTATTCACTTGAAATTGAAGAACATAACACAAACCTAGAGAGAGAAAGTGTTTCTCTCTCTAGAACACACAATCCCTCAAAACGGCTACATTGTATTATGAAAGACTTAACCCTAAAACATTAAACACATAAACTATTTATACCTCCCCTTCTCTCACTTGTTTTAACCTAAAGCCCAAGCCCATTTACATTAAAGCCCAATTACAATAATAAAGCCCAATACAGATATAAATAGTAGACCCTTTACAAAACTTTCCAAACTTGGACATTTTATGTCCTAACAGCTTGTTGATTTGTTTAGCAAGCCTCTTGACGAAAAGATATTTAATTTTCTTATTTCGAAACTTGGTATGCTAAATCTCAAGACATAATCTGTGATTACCTACTAAAGTTTTCTTATTGATTATTTTTCTTCATTTCTTTATCTTTATTCTGAAAAGATATCTACACTGAAAGGTATTCGTGATTTCAGGGGGAGTGAGAGAAGATGAAAAGATGATCTACATATATTTGAGGGGGAGTTCATAATTATGCATATATGTTTAACTGATAAATTTTCTGATGCATAAATGCAGGGGGAGTAAAAGTTTATAGACAAGGAGTACTGAATATGATTTCTGATTATTTCAGATCAGAACTCGTACATTCAACGTTTTACTGCTTTATGTCATTTATTTTTCAATAAATTTTGTGAATAAAGCTTTGCACTTTGACGGACTTTGTGATTTTTTGCAGAATTGAGAGGAAGCTTACATGATCATATCTTTTATGACTTAGAGCTGACTTGATGAGAGTTAAGACTGAATGGAAAGGTTAATTTCTAATCTTAATCTCATAATGTATCTGAAAGAAGGACAACTTTCAGGTATGAAAACATGTTTTTTAAAGGTTCAAACCACTACTTGTTCTTAAAATGATTTCATGAATTTAGAAGTATGACTTTAAATGTTTTCATGATTATTTCTGCTTAAATGCTTATAAACCGTGTGTTTCCAAAGATTAATACTTGCGTATTGTCTTTTCCATATACTTTCAAGTATTCACACACACCGGTTTAATTTTTGTTGGATATGTTCTTACCATGTCTCTAAATTGAAATATATTTTCGATGGTAAGACACCTCGATTGAACATCAATGAATTTTGAGCGTGATTTCATTTTGAAACGTTCTTTCAAGAATGTCTATATTTTGGTTCGTATAGACAATATCAAATTTTTGTTGACCTAAGCTTTAATCGATAAATCATTTCGATATTGATCTTTTCATACAATGTCAGTTTTTCAAACAAGTTTCTTGTATTCATTTCATTCATTCCATTATCTTGTTTGAAAATTCTTCAATGTTTAAAATGCTCAAATCTTAATGATTATCTCATTGAGCATACAGACATCTGACTTGTATTTCTATGTGTTTTAACTGAAAAGTTAAACTGTTTGAGCAACATGTTCTTTTAGGATTTCATGGGTTTATTGTGTGAGCTTAAATGAAACTTCTATGGATTCACGTTAACCAGTGTTTCCTACCCAAGAAGTTATTCCTTGAGTGATCGAAAAGTGAGGAGTCAAATACTGAGTGTGGGTTGAGTGATGAGGTAAAATGAAAACTGAGAGTTTGGTTAGATGTGCGCTCAATGTTTAAAAGAAAGAGGGTGAGAGAACAGAGTAAAATAATATCAAACTCTGCACCAACTTTTTCTGAGTCGGGCAGCTACATTGCTAGTGTTTCACAATTCTTTGTGAACATTATTGAAACAGGCAACTAGCCCATGCCAACTCTTGATAAAAACCCCACCAGCCACTCATCTTCTTCTCAATAAGAAGATGTTTTAATTTTTAAAGGGGACGGAACATATAATCTATCTGATTTTCATTTGGAAAATCTGGAAATTGAAAAAGAAGGAAGTCTGCCCCACCTTCACACTTCGATCATGCACAATCGAGTTTGTGTTTAACTGTTGTTGTCTCAATGGTTTACACAATTTTGAGCCTTTATAAAAGCAATCATCCGTGCTTAATTCTTTCAAACACTTGCACGAACACACAAGGAGTACGTTTTCTTGTCATAACATTCATAGAAATTCCTTTGTGGTGTTTCGATGATTGAATGGAAGACCTGGGGGAGTGAACATCAAAAAGCTCCTTTCCAATGTGTATTAGTTACACACAGTGACTTTGTGTTACTGACAGGCACTTCTAACTGATTCATTTGTTGATTCAGGTGTTACATTCTTATTTTGTCTGAATTTGCAAAGATTCGGATGAATATCTTATTTTTGGATCGATAGATGTTCAGAGGCTCAGTATGAAAGATAAATGGTCAATTCAGAATATCAAAGACATTTCTTGTTGAAAGTTTTGATGATCTCGATGCCGTAATCATCAAAAAGGGGGAGAAGATAAAGTTTACGAAATGTCTTAAATCAAAAGTTTGTGATTAGTTCTGTGAGAAGAGTTCAAGAAATGTATGATTCAGAAATGTTATAGATGGGGAGAAGATGAAGAAAGTTATTGGAAAGTGTTCAAAAATTTGTTGGTTTGAGAAATATTGTTGAAAGATGAAAGCGAAAGTTTAAAAGAATTCTAAAGATGAGCTGATTTTCCAGAAAATTTTCTTTGAAGATAATCTGCTAAAGCAAACTGAGTTGAACCTGATGATAATCTCTTTCCGTTGTCTGAAAGAGGTTTATACCATTTTTGGGGGAGATTGTTAATACTTTTGAAGACAGACTGTGGAAGATTATGTAAAGTTTGAAGATTGTTTCGAGCATAAAGAGAAGACTGAGTATCAAATGCTAAAGTTCTATAAAGGAGGAGAATATACAAACTAAGCTTAAAAGAGGGATATTGGTTTGCAAAATCTTTTTGAGATGATCTTGATCCAAAAGGGGAGAATGTTTGAGCATATTTGTTGGATGCAAGATCATAGAAGATTGAATGTCAAAGTCAATGTAATAAGTTAAAATTCAAAGTTAGTTTGTGTTTGTTTTGTAAGCGTGTAGTTTAGTTTTGTTTTATAGTCTTGTGGCTTTGTGTTGTTAGTAGTAATTGTAACAATTAGAACTGAGAGATTCGCAGAGCTTTATAGAGAGAAAAGTCTTCTGTACGAATTGTCATTTGGAATTGAATTAACAGGTTGAGTTTTAATCTGGTAAATCATCTTGTTTGTGATTATTTGAATTATATAAGAACTTGATTAGATTGGGACATTATCATATGTGAAAGAGTCTGATCACAAGGTTTGTTTAGTTATTAAATTATATTTATTTATTCAATTAGAATAATGAATTCAATTATTTATTCATTCTGAATAATGAAGTTATTCAAATTTTTTGCAGGTTGTGCATAATAAGTCCACTAGTTCTTTAGATTGTAGCTGCTTGTTTTATCATCATTACGGTTTGCTTTGTCGTCATATTTTTTGTGTATTAAAGAATATGTGCATTGAAGAGATATCGTTGCAATATATAGTTAAGCGTTGGAGAAAATATCTCATTTCTTCTGAATTGTTGAAGAAACGTCATTGGTATGGAGAAAGAAATGAGCGTCGTGAGAAACTTGAAAATGATGCTCAAGTTGCGTTTGATTATTGCATTGGTATAGTAGTTGATGATATGGAGAAGCTTGAAGACTTTGTTTTGAAAATACAAGAGTTGAAGATTAATTTGGAGGCCAGTGGATGTAGTCTTCCTCATCGCAATAGGGAAGAGGTTATGAAGTCGTTGCTTGGTGTGTCAAAACCAGAAGTTGTTGATATTCACAATCCTAAATCAATAAGAAACAAAGGTTGTGGTACAGGCAAGAGGTTGAAGAATGGTAAAGAAAAAGCAGTTGAAAAGAGTAAAAAGGCAAAGAGATTGTTTATGTTGTGTAATAAAATGTGTAACCATGACTCACGAAATTGTCCATCGAGAAAAGATGTTAGTAAATAGAGTATTTTTTTTACTTTCTAGTAGTGGTATTCATAATTAGTTCTCTTTTGTATTCATTTTGAATATTAAGTAATAAAACAATTTCTATTCAGAATCTATTGAGTAATTAATTTATTCAGTATGAATAAAAGGGTATATTTATTATTCAGAATCTATAAAATTACATGTTTTTCCATATTAGTTTTATTCACTTTGAATATTAACTAATATTCAAAGTGAATAAAATTATATTTAGTTATATTTTAGTTTTATTCAGTCTGAATATTAGTTAATATTCAAAGTGAATAAAATTACATGTTTTTCAACTATCAAAGTAATAAGTTTTATTCACTATGAATAAAAGGATATATTTATTATTCAGAGTGAATATATCTCTATTCAATCCTAAGAAGTTATATTCATTTTGAATATTATTCTATTTCAAACCATACATCATTAGCAGTTTATAATCAATCAAAACCAACATAAACATTGCTATATTTCTATAATGCATCAAAACAACCATTGTTTATAATTCCAATCCATTTAAATAACCCATCAAACCACCAAATCATGCGACATATAACCCACCAAATCAATTGCTCATACATCAAACAAAAAAAACCAACTTAATTGTTCATACATCCAACCCACCAAATAATGTCATACTAATCCACCGAATAATTGTTCAAGTTAATCCACCAAATGATATCATACTAAAAAATATGATACCAACCCACATAATAATTGTTCATGCAAAATAACAACCAAATCAATTGTTCAAACAACCTTACCAGTCTTCATTAACAACCTCGCCAAACTTCATTCCCAACCTTAGCTATCTTCATCCACAAGCTTTATCTATATTATGCTGTTGAGGCGTTCTTCCTTCACCTTCTCTGCATTCTCTTGTATCTCCTTGATTTTATCTTGTGGTAGTTCTGCAAATTTAGTTGCCTCCTTGATCACCCATTCTTTCTTTTCATTAATATCTGACAAAAACATTTTTGTCACATATTTGAATCGAAGTTTCTTCAACTGTGATCTTTGAGCTGGTGACTCCTCCTCCAGTCCACAATCCCAATTTTTGATTGGGCCCCCCATGAACGTCTCCATATACCTCATCATGAAGACAGCATAATCCTTGTGGTTCTCTTTTGTTCTCCATTTCATGACCTCTATTTTGGGAACTATTCGAGTGAATTTCTTCGATCTTTCATCTCCAAGTTTCTTCAAGAACTTCATAAACAGTTTTTGCAGCATTATATCTATATCATACATATTTTTCAGATTGTCTAATAACATAATTATTATTAATGTATACTAGATAATATAATATTCTACTTACAACTGTTTTTGGTACAGTGTCGTATTTTGCAGAATCTGGTACAGCAGTTGCACTGTTGTCCAGGATGTGTGATGCTCCATTCTTCAGATCAAAGCATATTACATAAAAATGATCATGCTTTAGAACTGGGAAAAACACATGCATGAATACATTTATGTAATTTATATATAATATATGAAATGATTTTTGTTAATGTATTTGTTTCATACCAATTCAACTTTCTTCAGAGCTTCAAACTCTCCATTCTCCTTCATGTTTTCACAAAAGTTTTTTGTGAAGAGATTTAAATTATTTTCCAAGGGAACTTTCCCTGTGAACATTTCATCTGGTTGTTGAGAAAAAAAGAACTGATATATAAATATTATTATTCTTTTTGTAATTTATTTTAAAAGTTTAGTGAACTTACAAGAATTTCTGTTGTGCAGAATAATCTTCTTGGAGAATCCTTGCTCTTCAGTATTTCTTCATGATTAAGAAGGATTGACCAGCTGTCAATAACATTTGAAAATGGCTTTGATTCAGGAATCAAACTTTCAAACATTACTCTAAAACTGGTATGTCCATCCTTTGTTTGAAAGACAACATCCCTATTAAAAATTGAATTAAACATATAAATATTACAAAAAATTGATGAATGCATTTGATATTCATAATGAATATTATTAGTTATTCATACTGAATATTTAGTTTTATTCAGTCTGAATAAAATATGACAATTCACCATGAATAAAAGATAATGCTCAACTTATTCATATTCTATCAATTAGCATTCATATATAACTTATTCATACTGAATACACAATGCATTCATGATTAGCACAATACATGATCTATCAGTTAGCATGCACATCAAACTTATTCATTCTGAATATTTAGTATTATTCAGTCTGAATAAAGGATAATAATTCAATATGAATAAAAGATAATAGTTTTATACTTACAATTTGTCTCCCTGAAGTGAAAATATCCAATTCCCAACCTTGGTTTCTGTTGTTGTTATATTCCTTGTTGGGTCCACTTTTCTTTGAAGATAAGGTGATTTGAGTTGATCACCTATCTTCTCTGTCCTCTTTTCTTTTTTCTCTTGCTCACTCACTTCCTTTTGTTTTATTCTTATTACAAGTGGTCATTTTTTGCTTGTAATATCTTCTTCAACTTCTTTTTCATTTTTGTGTTTCTGTGGAGTATCCACCTATGATATTCCCAATCTAAAATGTGGAGTATATGATAGTTGTGCTTGAGCTACATCATCTTCATTCATCTTCCCCTTCATTTTTTCTTCCTTTCTCTTTTCTTTTTCCTTCTTCTCTGTCTCCGTCTCTTCTTTATTTCCTTCTTCCCTCTCCTACTTCGTTTCCTCTTCCTTGCTCTCATCTTCTTTATTCTCTTCTTTTGTATCCTCTCCCTGTGTTTCTCCCTTGTTCTCTTCTTTCTCCTTGCTCTCTTCTTTCTCCTTGTTCTCTTCCTTGTTCTCCACCTTCCCCTCATCATTCACCACTTCGTTGTCATTAGTTTGTTCTTGCATCTCGATATCTTCAACAACCCGCTCTATCATTTCTGTTGCTTCAATCTCCAATCTTTCTTGAACTGCATCTTGGTTTTCTTCATTTGCATTCTTAAATGCATTATCAATCTCTCCTGTTTTTGCCAACTCATTCCAGTACTATGTGTCGGCCGACCATTCAACAATCTTCTCTATCTCCTCATCATTCACCTTTTTTATATTCCCTCCATAACATCATCCACTCTAATCAACTCTGTATTCTTTTCTACCTCAAGTGATGGCTCTTCTTCCTCACAAGCTTCTTTCTCTTCTTTCTCCTTTTCTTCACATTCTTCTTTCTCTTCATTCTTACTGCTTCCCTCTCCTCTGTATTGATTTTCTTCTCCTTCTCTATTCTCTCCATCTCCACCAATCTATCTTTCAATCTCAATATGCTTCTCAACAATTGATTCTTTATTAATGAAAAAATAATTTTCATATGTTGACTTCCACTCTTTCAACGAATTATCTTCTGGATACATGATGATTGCTTTCTTCAGGTTGTATTCCAATTTGCCTTTTTTGTATAAAGTTCTTCTAGAACTTCATCAATCATCTTCAAGTAATCCTGTAATTTTTTATAGAGATTTTAGTTATCAATCCAAGTACTATAATACAAATGTAAATATATGTTTACCTTAACTGTCTTCTCTACTATTGAAGGCTCTGCTTTTTCAACATACTTCTTAGCCATTTCCCCTCTTCCAAAACCTCCATTGACTATTTCCTTTTTCTCTCTCTTCTTCATTGTTTCTATATTCTATCCTCTCAATGCAGGCCTTATCCTCTCATGCTTCAGTCCATTGCATGTGGTTGAATCAAGATAAAGAAGTTACATTTTGTATAATTCAAATATATAAATGAAAAAAGATTGTGATATTCAAAGTGAATATCAAACTATATTCATACTGAATATTGAATGCATATCAAACTTTATTCACACTGAATATTGAATGTATATTAAAATTTATTCATACTGAATTCTAAAACATTCCATATTCTATATATTCACACTGAATATGTAGTTTTATTCACACTGAATATTGAATGTATATTAAAATTTATTCATACTGAATTCTAAAACATTTCATATTCTATTTATTCACACTGAATATGTAGTTTTTTTTCACACCAAAGGTATGTCCAATTGAAAGTATTCCCCAAGCTCTCACCCTAGCAACTATGCCATCTTAGAACCAGCACCACTAGAACCTGAGATACACTTCGACACCAAAAAAGTGTTAGGACAAAAAGCCTAGTGAGTTGAACAATAATAAGCATGCATGAACAGTTACAATTCTTATCAGCAGTTAACCAAAGTTCAACCAATGTGGAGTCAATAGGGGATACCCATTGCACCAATCAAGTTCCACCCAAAGAGACAATGTACCTTGATGCCAACTACTAAGAGTGACACCCCAAAGGCCTGGCACACCCGAGGACTACAACCATGGCATTACCCCGAATGGCGGAGGTCTAGGCACAAACCCACACGGTGGCTCCCAATACTACATCCTCCTAGTGTCTACTGACTTGGTTCATCCAACATAGAATGTATAGGAGGCCTTGAGGTATATTTCAACCAACATATTTCGATACCAACCATGGGTACAATATTACCATCCTAATCAGCATACATCCAACATGAGACCCAAATACCAATATAATCATAATATAGGTACAATATCATTACATGGTTATTCCACATTAAACCATCATAATCCGACACATGTATACGTTAAACCTATCAAAATACTCACATTATGTATCCATGAGAAAAGCCCCAAATACTTGAACATTTAGAGTAAATCATGGCATATCACATATAAACACATTTCCAACATATCTTCATAAGGAAATCTCTAGAACTTGAACATATAGTAATAAATACTTTGAGCTAATATACAACAATGATAACAAATAGAAGATTTGATGTGTATCTAGTTTTAACAAAAGTTTAGTAAAATCACAATCTAGGTTTTGAACCAAAACCTTGAAAATAGATGAAATGGAGAGAAATGAAGTCTTGAGACTCCAACTACTCGATTTCTAGGTCTTGAAAGCACCCTTGAAGTGGTTGATTAAATGTTTGAAAACCCCCAACAACCACTAGAGTAATAAATGAAGTAAGAGAGTGGAGAAGTGGAGAAAATCGCCCAAAATCTCTCTCAAACAAACCCTAGATCAGATTTTGAAGTTGTGTAGTGAATGGAGGCTGAAAATGGTGTTTTTATTCAACCAGACCACGCGGGCGATTGTGCCCCGTGACATTGCCCTGGGCACTATCGCCAGGGCATAGTCGCCGAAACCCATAGCCTCTCGGTACAATCCCCGCGATTGTGACCTGCGAGAGTGACCAAGGGCACAATCGCGTGGCACTCTCGCGCGGGATATACCGCAGCCCAACTGCATCCCGCGACTTTGCCTCCGCGACATTTACATGTGTCATAGTCGCCGGCAAGGTCGCCGAGTCTGTCTGAACTCTTGATTTCTCACTCGAAAAGTCACGATTTACAGATAACGTGCTCTAAGGAAATATTTATACAATTAGGAATGAAATTAGATCAAATAGGGCACTTAAGCAATAAATGGAACATTTAGAATTAAGACTTACTCATTTAAAATTCCGTATGTTACAATCCTCCCCACCTTAAATAGGATTTCGTCCCCGAAATCTCATCCTACATTAAATAAGTGAGGGTAATGCTTCTTCATATCATCTTCGGACTCCCACGTAATGTTGGCACCCCGCTGGTGCTTCCATTGGACTTTAACCATAACTACGTCCTTATGCCTCAACTTTTTCACTTTCGATTCTAAGATCGCCTCCGGTTACTCCACACAACGATTCCCATTGTCTACCCGAATTTCCGTCAAAGGAATCACACTTTCCTCCTCCACTAGACACTTCCGAAGGTAACACACATGGAACGTAGGATGTATTCCATCCATTTCCGGAGGAAAATCCAACCGGTACGCTTGTAACCCAACTCTCTCCAAAATGACGAAGGGTCCTAGGAAACGAGGACTAAGCTTCCCGCGCTTCCCAAAACGGATAATCCCCTTCCATGGAGATACTTTCAACATGACCCGGTCGCCCACTTGAAACTCAACCGGTCTTCTTTTCTTGTTCGCATAACTTTTATGTCGGTCTGCCGCTTTTATCCTCTCCCGAATTTCTTTCACCTTGTTCGCCGTCTCTTCAACAATTTCCGGCCCGGCGAGTTGCTTCTCCCCCGCTTCTAGCCAACAAACCGGGGTTCTGCACTTCCGTCCATACAACGCCTCGAACGGTGCCATTCCGATACTAGAATGGTAACTGTTATTGTATGCGAACTCTACCAAAGGTAGATGTGAATCCCAGCTTCCCCCGAAATCTATTACACACGACCTCAACATATTCTCTAGCGTATGGATTGTCCTCTCGCTTTGACCATCCGTTTGAGGATGATACGCCGTGCTCAAATTTAATCTAGTACCCAACTCCTTTTGCAAGCTAGCCTAAAAGTTCTAAGTAAACCGACTGTCTCGATCCGACACGATAGATTGCGGAACTCCGTGTCTCGACACCACCTCATCAATATAAAGTTTGGCCAATTTCTCCATTGGCAAAGTCTCCCGCATTGCCAGAAAATGCGCACTCTTGGTTAGCCGATCCACAATTACCCAAATAGTGTCGTGACCACGCAAGGTCTTCGGTAGCTTCGTCACGAAATCCATAGTGATGTTGTCCCACTTCCACTCGGGAATGGACAACGGTTGCAAACTTCCATATGGCCTTTGATGCTCCGCTTTGACTTGGAGGCACGTGACACACCTCTCTACGTAATTGGCCACGTCCAATTTCATCACCGGCCACCAATAATTCAATTTCAAGTCCCGATACATTTTGGTGTTACCGGGATGAATAGAATACTTCGACTTGTGCGCTTCTTTGAGAAGTAACTCCCGATTTCCTCCCAACTTCGGCACCCAAGTTCGCCCTTGAAAGAGCTTGAGCCCACGGCCGTCTTCCGCTAAGAGTTCCCTTTGCTTCAACATAACTTCGGATTTGAGGTTCTCCTCCTTAAGTGCTTCCACTTGACTCGTCTTTATACTTTCCAACAAACTCGATACCACTTCGATTCTTGTGAGAGACATCTTGATACCACCATCATAACTCCTTCGGCTCAACGCATCCGCCACCATATTGGCCTTACCGGGATGGTAGAGTAGATCACAATCGTAGTCCTTCAAAAGCTCAAGCCATATTCATTGCCGCATGTTGTGTTCCTTTTTATCGAAGATGTATTTGAGACTCTTGTGATCCGTGAAGAGAGTACACTTTGTCCCATACAAGTAGTGTCGCCACAACTTCAATGCGAAAACTACCGCCGCCAACTCTAAGTCATGAGTCGGATAATTCTTCTCATGATCCTTTAGTTTCCGCGACGCATAGGCTATTACTTTCCCCCTTTGCATTAGTACGCACCCAAGCCCCATCTTGGAAGAGTCACTAAACACCACAAAGTATTCCGATCCATCGGGTAAGGATAAGATCGGAGCTTCGCACAACTTACTCTTGAGCGTTTGAAAGGCTTGCTCTTGTGCATCGGTCCAAAGAAACTTGACGTTCTTCCTTGTAAGTGAAGTGAGCGGTGTAGCTATCTTGGAAAAGTCTTGAATGAAACGCCGATAGTAACCCGTCAAACCCAAGAAACTTCGAATCTCTGTCGGACTTGTTAGAGGCTCCCAACTCATCATTGCATCGATCTTTGCTAGGTCCACCTTTACTCCGTCTTTAGAAACCACATGCCCCAAGAATTGCACCTCTTGGAGCCAGAATTCGCACTTTGAGAATTTCACAAACAACTTCTCCCTTCTTAGAACCTCTAACACTTCCCGTAAGTGTTTCCCATGCTCGGACTCGTCCTTTGAATATATTAAAATATCGTTGATGAAGACGATCATGGATTTATCCAAGAATGGGCGACACACAGGGTTCATCAAATCCATGAATACGGTCGGAGCATTGGTTAAGCCGAAAGGCATCACCAACAACTCATAATGACCGTATCGCGTTCGGAAGGCCGTCTTCAGAATATCTTATTTCTTCACTCTCACTTGATGGTATCCGGACCGAAGATCATCTTTGAGAAGCATCCCAAGCCTTGAAGTTGATCAAAAAGATCGTCGATGCGAGGTAGAGGATACTTATTCTTCACTGTGACTTTGTTTAGCTCTCGGTAGTCGATACACATCCGCATGGATCCGTCTTTCTTCTTTACGAACAAAACCGGTGCTCCCCAAGGTGACGAACTCGGTCGGATGAAACCCTTCTCCAACAACTCTTGTAGTTGCATCATCATCTCTTTCATTTCCGTCGGGGCCAAACGATATGGAGCACGGGCTATCGGAGCCGCTCTTGGAGTGAGGTCGATTTGAAACTTTACTTGCCGCTCCGGCGGTAACCCGGGTAAGTCTTCCGGAAAGACGTCCGGAAAATCTTGCACAACTTCCACATCTTCTACCGACTTCTTCTCTTTCTTCGCGTCCACCACATAAGCCAGGTACGAAGGGTAACCCTTCGCTAAGAACTTGTGTTCTTTAAGAGAGGAAATGATGGGATTACTCCTCTTTCCTTTCTCCCCGTAGATGGTGACCACACCATTTTCCGGCAACGACACTTGGATCATCTTTTTGGAGCAGAAGATGTCCGCCTTATACCTCACTAACCAATCCATACCTATAACTACATCGAATCCCCCTATATCCATAGGTAGCAAATCTAACCCAAAAGAATTCCCATCAATCTCTATAGTGCAATCACAAAAACGGTCTCGAACAATCACTTGATCCCCATTCGCTATTTCTATTACTAATGCATCGAGAAGGACACTAATAGGCATAGTGAATTGCTTACAGAAGGTATCCGGTACAAATGAACATGTAGCACCCGAGTCAAACAAAACACGAGTTGGCAAGGAGTTTACTAGGAACGTACCCGAAACAACATCAACAGTCTCTTTTGCCTCCTCGGTAGTCATCCGGAAAGCTCGACTTGGCGCCCTTGGTGGTTGCTCGACACTAGCCGTCAAACCCACAGAATTTCCACGGTGTCCACCCACAAGCTTCGGGCAATCCCTATTCATGTGCCCTGGATCCCGACACTCGAAACACACCGACCGTCGGATAGGACAATCCCGAATTACGTGGCCCTTCTTGCCACACTTGGCACACTTAACAGGACCCGAGTGAGGTTTTGGGTCGCATGGGCCAGAGTGCTTGGCTTTGCACTTGTGACACCACCGCCACTCATGGCGACTATCATTGGATCTTCCGCCCCCGAATGATTTAGACTGACGAATAGGCCCAGACGGCCCTTCCCACTTACTCTTCTCTTCTACATCAATTCTCTCATCCTTCTCTGCTTCAAAATCGTCTTCTATCAGCAAAGACTCCTCGATCACATCTTGAAGGGTCAAACCCCTAGCATTCCTAACTGCCGTTCTCATCCTTGCCGGCGGTCCTTGCTGATAAGCTTTTATCTTTGATTTCTCATCCGGGATGAGATGTCCCACCAAATTCAGTTTTTCCAAGAAAATCTTGGAGTAGTCAGCGATGGATAGGGTCCCCTTCTTCAACCCTCGGAATTCCGCCTCCAGCTTGTCCAATGACCTTTCACTGCAGTATTTTTCCATGATCTTCTGCTTGAAAACTGGCCAAGTCAACTTCGCCAAAACTTCAGGAGTAAGGGTGGACCGTGTGAGGTTCCACCAGATCAGGGCCTCCCCCCGAAGTAGTTGGGAAGTGAACTTCACCCGTTGCGAACATCGCACTCGCTCGACTCAAAAGCCATTTCTACCTCCTTTAGCCAATATATGCATGCTACCGGATTTGCTGAACCAGAAAACTCCTTCGGATTGCACCCAAGAAAAGCTTTGTAGGTGCATCCCTTGACTTTACCTTTATTACCGTTATCCGTCGGGTCTTCAACAGACGCAACAACCGGTCCACTCGACCCCATAACGATGTTTTCCGCCTTCGTCTCCGGTTGTCGGTTACTGGCGTCTCGATCTTCCAGAAGCTTCATGAAAAACTCTTGTTGTTGGTCCATGGCCGAGTTCATGGCCAACATCATACTATCCCGAAACCGGGTCTCCATGGTTACCTCCTCCATGATGGCATTATTAGTAGTAAGATTCCTGCGCGGAATCTGCTCAGGCCCTCCTCCCAAGATTGGGGGTATGGGAGGTCCTTCGGAGGTTACGCCCAAAGGAGGTCGTTCAGCGGTAGATTCCACTTCCAAGTGGCCCTCTGGCGTATTTGGTAACCTACTCCGAGTGTTTACCATTTCAATCTTCCATACATGTACGAGAAATAGATTGAGAAAAGACTAAACGAGTTGAAATCATTGTACGTACTAATACCTTCACCAATTATCATAATAACAGTAAACCAAGTATGCTCACGTAACAATGCATTCATAATAGCAGTAGCTAAGTAAAATTATGAACAAACCATACACAAGAATTCTTGTCACCATCATCACAACTTTCAATTTAAGTAATTCCGTAAATCCTAACGCTCTCCCCACCTAGGATTTCTACCCCAAGTGGACAGTTAAACTATAAAGTCTAAAGCTTAAATCTAGATATGCTAAAACAATACATAGTTCACTTAAACTAAAGCTCTGATACTAACATGTAACAACCTAAAAATAGGGATAACAAAAATACGAAAAAAAACGGACATGAGGTATATAAAATTGCCATAGCAAGAGCCTCCCAAAAATGGGGAAATACACAAACCTGATTAATTACAGTCGTGATTTAATGGACAATAAATTGACAACCAACTAATCTAATTTCTATAACTAGAAAGGAGATTACAAAAGGGTTGTCATCTATAAACCCAAAAGTTCTTCTACCAAAGGTATGTCCAATTGAAAGTATTCCCCAAGCTCTCACCCAAGCAACTATGCCAGCTTAGAACCAACACCGCTAGACCTGAGATACACATCGACAGCAAACAAGTGTTAGGCGAAAAAGCCTAGTAAGTTGAACAATAATAAGCATGCATGAACAGTGGAGTCAATAGGGGATACCCTTAAAACCAATCAAGTTCCACCCAAAGATACAATGTACCATGATGCCAACTACTAAGAGTGACACCCCAAAGGCCCGGCACACCTGAGAACTACAACCATGGCATTACCCCGAATGGCGGAGGTCTAGGCACATACCCACACGGTGGCGCCCAAGACTACATCCTCCTAGTGTCTACTGACTTGGTTCATCCAACATAGAATATATAGGAGTCCTTGAGGTATATTTCAACCAACATATTTCGATACCAACCATGGGTACAATATTACCATCCTAATCAGCATACATCCAACATGAGACCCAAATACCAATATAATCATAATATAGGTACAATATCATTACATGGTTATTCCACATAAAACCATCATAATCCAAGACATGTATACGTTAAACCTATCAAAATACTCATATTATGTATCCATGAGAAAAGCCCCAAATACTTGAACATTTAGAGTAAATCATGGCATATCACATATAAACACATTTCCAACATATCTTCATAAGGAAATCTCTAGTACTTGAACATATAGAAATAAATACTTTTAGCTAATATACAACAATGATAACAAATAGAAGATTATGATGTGTATCTAGTTTTAACAAAAGTTTAGTAAACTCACAATCTAGGTTTTGAACCAAAACCTAGAAAATAGATGAAATGGAGAGAAATGAAGTCTTGAGACTCCAACTACTTGATTGCTAGGTCTTGAAAGCACCCTTGAAGTGGTTGATTAAATGTTTGAAAACCCCCAACAACCACTAGAGTAATAAATGAAGTAAGAGAGTGGAGAAATGGAGAAAATCGCCCAAAATCTCTCTCAAACAAACCCTAGATCAGATTTTGAAGTTGTGTAGTGAATGGAGGCTGAAAATGGTGTTTTTATTCGACCAGACCACGCGGGAGATTGTGCCCCGCGACATTGCCTTGGGCACTATCGCCAGGGCATAGTCGCCGAAACCCATAGCCTCTCGGTACAATCCCCGCGATTGTGACCGGCAAGAGTGCCCAAGGGCACAATCGCGTGGCACTCTCGCGCGTGACGTACTGCAGCCCAACTGCATCCCGCGACTTTGCCTCCGCGACATTGACATGTGTCATAGTCGCCGGCAAGGTCGCCGAGTCTGTTTGAACTCTCGATTTCTCACTCGAAAAGTCACGATTTACCGATAACGTGCTCTAAGGAACTATTTATACAATTAGGAATGAAATTAGATCAAATAGGGCACTTAAGCAATAAATGGAACATTTAGAATTAAGACTTACTCAATTAAAATTTCGGATGTTACAATATGTAGCTTTATTCATACTAAATATTGAATGCATATCAAAATTTATTAATACTGAATTCTAAAACATTCCATATTCTATATATTCACACTTAATATGTAGTTTTATTCAAACTGATTTTTGAATCCATATCATATTCCATTTATATCAAGTTATCTAAGTTATTCACACTGAATAATAAATTCATTCATTTTTAAAACATTCATAATCCATCGATTAGCATGTATATCAAAATTATTCACACTGAATATTTAATGCATTCATGGTTAACACAATCCTAACTATCATATTAATCTTGAATAAAAAGAGATTAAAGTTGACTACATACCGTCAAAAATGTTATTGGACCAGTGTAGAAGCTTGCATCTGATTTACTGTTCCAACCAATCTTGCTTTCTTTTGCACGATTAATAATGTATTTGCACCAATTGATGTTTGCTAAATCCAAATCTTTTCCAAGATGTGAAAGAATTGCAAGATTGCAGGTCTCCATCTTCATTGATACTGCCATTGAATTCACAACCAAAACTATGAAATTTAAATTGAAATTCCATTATGTAATGTTTGAGTCTTGTATCTTTTCCACAATATCCCTCGGTCTAACCAGAGTTTTCCCAAACAGTTGTCTCCAAACCTTTATTATTTCAACCCACTCAGTGTCCGTGTTAACTTCATCAATATCTGCTCCTTCATTTTTTAGTCCTAAAATGTGACTCACTGACTCTTCTGTCACCTGAATTGGCACTTTTCTTGTTCTACTGGATCAAAATTGTCCACAATGTAATGCGCCAATTTTGCTGGGATTGAGTCAATCTTCATTTGTAATAAACTTTCAAACCCCAATTTCTTTACATAGTTTATTTGGGGCATTCTCATCTTCATCTTCCCAATTACCATAATGAGAATTTTTGGTGTTGTTTTAATTGAGAGAGCTCTGTATTCTATCTTCTTCTTTTCCTTTTCTTCTGTTTTTTCTTCTTCTTCAACTTTCCTCTTCTTTTTTTTCTTCCCTTCTTCATCTTTTTTTCTTTTTTTTGCTCTCTTCTTCCTTTTTCATCTTTCTGCTCTCTTCTTCTTTGTTCTTTTTTAATCTATCTTCCTCTTTCTTCTTGCTAGACTCTTCTCCTTTTTTCTTCTTGGTCTTTTCAATTTTGCTCTTCTTTATATTCTCTACATCTTTCTTCTTCATTTTGTCTTCATTTGTTTTCTTCTTAATTGTCTCTGCATCCTTTGTCTTTTTTTTGGTCTCTTCAATCAATTTTTTTTTTCATCTTTCTTTCTCTTTTTTGTTGAAGTTGAAGATTGTTCATCTTCATTCTTTCTTTTTTTCCTATTGAATTTAATATCATACAGTTAATAAATATAAGTTTTATGCTCTATGAATATCACAACTATTTCAAAATTTTGAAGTCATATTGCAATTGAATATATACATTTATTCAAACTGAATAAAGCCATAAATTCAGAATGAATATCACAGCTCCAGAGCATGTGGATAAATTTTCAGAATCAATAAGCAATCACATATTATAAGTTTTATGCACTATGCATATCACAACTATTTCAAATTTTTGAAGTCATATTCTAAACGAATGTATAACTTTATTCAAACCGAATAAAGCCATAAATTCAGTATGAATATCACACCTCCAGAGCATGAGGACAAATTTTCAGAATCAATAGGCAATCACATTTCGTATGTTTTATGCACTACGAATATCACAACTATTTCAAATTTTTTAAGTCATATTCTAACCGAATGTATAACTTTATTCAAACCGAATAAAACCATATATTCAGTATGAATATCACACCTCCAGAGCATGAGGAAATTTTTTAAGAATCAATAGGCAATCACATTTTATGTTTTATGCACTATGAATATCACAACTATTTCAAAATTTTAAAGTCATATTCTAAACGAATGTATAACTTTATGTGTTTTAAACACTATGAATAAAACAGATCTAACAAAATAACTGATATTCTACCAAATAACTGATATTCCTACCAAATATATATATATATATATATATAGGAGAGCAATCAAATGAAAACCATTCTAATTTTGAAAACCGTGGAAACCCTAGATTTCATTGGTTAAGTTAATGAAATTGTTTCATGAAATTGTTTAATTTGATGAAATTGTTTCATATAATTCTTTTATTGATGAAATTGTTGCATATATTTATGTTTTTTTATGTAAAAATGAAAAAGTTTCATCAGACTGTGAAAATACATGAAACAATTTCATCAAAATGAGAAAAAATAGATGAAACTACATAAAAAACACAAATATATAAAACAATTTCATTAATAAAAGAATTATATGAAACAACTTGATCATATTAAACAACTTTATGAATCAATTTCATTAATTTAACCAATGAAATTGACGGTTTCCAAAGTTTCCAATCTAATATGGTTTCCAATTGAAACCACCTCTATATATATATATATGTTTATTCTAACAAAATAACAAGATCTAACGAAATACTTCTGGTTTTTGTTAAAGTTTATCGAATAACGTTTCTAATAATCATTTTTTCAGATAATAACTCTTCATTTCATGCTTTTATTCATCAAATGTAACAATATCTAAAAATGTATAATCATATAAATTAAATCTCATAAATAGATGTCTATTTTAGTAGTAAACACCACAAGAAACAGGGGTTTTAGCAACGATTTTTGTTGTTTCTAAAAGTCCATTTATCGTCAGAAACGGTTTATAGAGATGACATGTCATCGCTATAGCTTATGGTTGAAACATTTTGTCACTAAAGGGGCGTCGCTGAAACTTACTTTTCTTGTAGTGAAAATATTGTCTGTTCTTCATTTTTTTCGTTTTAGGGTTTTCGAATGAAATTTTATTGCTTTTATTTCAACTTTATCTAGTAATTGTTAATCAGTAAATAATGAATACAAGCCCTAACTATTCAAAATATACAGATATTTAGGTTTTAGAAGTTAACTTTTGCAAAAACATGTGCAATCGGAATATGATCTCGCTGTTCTTCACTACAATCGCTCATTTTTGTTGTTTTTTTTCAGCAAAAATTCTTCGTTGATGATCTTCGACAATGGCGGTTTAAGAGAGAGAATTAATGAGAGAGTTAGTGAGAGAATTTTAGTAGATAAATGGCGGCTTTAGTGAGACAGTTTCTGAATAAGCCGTATTTGCAGGCTATGCATCATGATTATGATCTAATTTTTCGAACCGTCAAATATTTTTTACGAAAATGCCCCAACGCGCTAAATATTCATTAGGTCATAGACCACGTTTTCAGTTTATTTACAAAATTGCCACCGCGCTTTTTATCCTTTGATCTATTTAGTTTTTTTTATCAACGACCCATAATTGTCCCCATGTGCACAATCAAACATGGGTTTTCATTTGAACCCACCCCTATATATATATATATATATATATATATATATAGGGTCAGGTTCACGTGAGACCAAGTTGTTTCCGTGAGGCCGCGTGAGACCAAGCCTTAAAACATGAAACTTCACATCGAAACACTGTGAAGGTAAAAAACATTCGAACCTTCATAATGTAATCACACTATGAAGGTAAAAAAAACCTAAACCAAGTTAAAAATAATCAAACCTTCACAGATAAAAGACTGTGAAGGTATATCTGAACCTTCACAGTGAAGATGCTGTGAAGGTAAAAAAACGAACATTCACAGTGAAAAACACTGTGAACGTAACATTTACGGTGTTTTCCCTATGAAAAGTTCGATTTTTTTTACATTCACAGTTTTTTGGTGTGAAGTTTTTAAAGCTTGGTCTCACCGGTCTCATGGAAACTGTTTGGTCTCACGCGAACTTAAGTCTATATATATAGGGTCCCTTCATTTGCTAACTACGATATTAGTGCTAACCGTACTAACCAATTTTTAACCAATCAGAATCATCCTAGAGTTTATGTCTTGCCTTCAATTCTATTAATTCTCAAAGGGTAATATGGGCATTTCATAATTCACGCGTATTTAATGTATTTCCATATTTCAAGGAGTTATTAATATGGTAGTTTTCTAAATATTAAATATAATATTTAATGTATTTTTATATTTCAAGGAGTTATTAATATGGTAGTTATCTAAATATTAAATATAATATTTAATGTATTTCCATATTTCGAGTGTGCATATATGCATGTCTAGATGTCAGTGTGTATCTCAACCAATCCAGAATAGATCAGCTGATATGCACATATACAACATGGACATATTCACAATACTCAATGTGCACATATGCATATTAGATACCAGTGTGCAAATATGCATATGCTCAATGTGCACATATGCATATACTCAATATGCACATATGCATATTAGATACCAGTGTGCAGATATGCATATAATATTTCAGGAAACATATGCATATATGCACTGTATGCAAGTGTGCACATATGCACTATCAAAGAGATCATTAGCTGAGTAGAACAATTTCTTGAAGTCGATTTCTTCAGATCGAGAACAACAGATTTTTTGAAATCGTTTTCTCCAAATCGATTCTTCAGATCGAAATCCTGAAAATCGATTTATTCAAATCCTGAAAATCGTTTTCTTGAAATCGTTTTCTTGAAATCCTGAAAATCGATTTCTTCAAATCGATTTCTTGATCGATTCTTAGATCGTTTTCTCCAAAATCGATTTCTTGATCGATTCTTTAGATCGTTTTCTCCAAATCGATTTATTGATCCCGAGTTTGACGATGATCGTGAATATCAAAAGGATTTTACTCGGATTCCTCCTGATTCGTCGTGATAGAGAGGATTGTTGGAGTCGATTACAACAACAGGGTGTTCGTGCGTGTTTTGTTGGATAAAACGATTTTGGGGGATCAAATCCCTAATTATTTGGGTTTTTTATTTAGTAGGCGCATGTTTCCTAAATTAAAGGTATTGTATTTTTACCAAAGTACCATGTGCATACATGCAATGTATTTTTTACAACCGTTTTGAATATTTTAATTTAATTAAAAATCAATTAATTGTGGACCATTGATCTCATCAATCTACGGTTGAGATTGGTTAGCACGGTTAGTACCAATGTCGTTGTTAGCAAATGAATGGGCCTATACATATATTAGAGTTAGTTACATAGGAGGTCACTTAAGATTGATGGTTTTCTAAAAGCAAGAAAAAACAAAAAAAAAATATTGCAAAAAGATAAGAAAATATGGTTGGACGAAAATATCCCTGGCTCTAACCGAGTTATTTAACGGAATTAGTGGTCAAGTCTCACTTTCAAAGCAAAATCCAAACCTTAGGGACTACAACTTGACTTATTAAAATACATGTCACACTTTCAAAGAAATCACCAAAACTCAGGGACCAAAAGTGTAATTCTCTCTTTTGTAAATTACGCCATTTAGAAAAATCTCATCGAGACATTTAAAAGGAGTTAACTAGCTTTTAAATTTTTATGCAGTTTATCTGATGTATATATTTGTAAATCCGTTTACACTAATTAAATAACATTTTATACTTAAGTTGGATAAAAAAAATTATCGTTATTTATTTATGTATTTAAGATAAAAATGAAAATGTATTTATGTCTATTAATAAAAAAAATATATCGTTTTAGATATTTGATTTATTGAATGTTTTTTAAATGTGTATTAAATAAAAAACTTTATAATATAATTATTAATTTAAAAAAAATTCAAAAAAAAATTTATCGAAATCAAAAATAAATAACTAATTAACAACCATACATTTTCATTGTTTTATACTTAAAATGTTAATTAGTTATTTATGATACTTAAAATGTGTGGTTTTTAATTGGTTATTTATTTTTCATTACATCATTTAATTTTATATTTTAAAAAAATTTATATATCATAAAGTTTTTTATTTGATACACATTTAATTAAATCAAATATCTAAAAAGGATACAATTTTCATTAATAGTTATAAATAAAATTTTATCTTTATCTTACATAAATAAGAAAAAGAGATTTTTTTAAAACCTAACTTTAACAAAAAGTGTTTATTTGTTAGTGTAAATGGATTTACAAATATATATTGGATAAATTGCATAAATATTTAAAATTAGTTAACTCATTTTAAAGGTCTCAACAAGACTTTTTAAAATTGTGTAATTACAAAATGAAATATGTATTTTTAATGTGTCATTATTTAAAACTATTATTAATTAATTAATATAATAATGGTATAAAATGAAAAAAGTTAGAAAAGACAAAAAGGAAAAATGAGACATAATATTGAGATGAAAATTGTAATTTACTCTACAATCTAATAAGACAAAAAAAAACTAAAAAAACCAAAATACCTTTAAACTAACTAGCCTTTTTAACTAAAATTATTCAAAGGGACCAAAAATGAAACAATATAACAACTACAGTAATCAAAACTATAATTAATTTAAAGGGGAGGCTAATTGCACCCAATTTTTTGCTAACGTTGTGTTCTAAAGATTTTTTTTCGAGGGAAAGGGGGAGAAAGGAAAGGAAAGGAAAGGAAAGGAAAGGAGGGGGAAATAAAAAAAAAACTCATGTTCTCGAGATTTTTTAGGATAGAAGGAAGGGAAGGAATTAGGAAGGAAAATAAGGGGTATTTTTCTTCCCAAAACTTTACTCCCAAAAGTGGGAGGAAAAGGAAGGATAGGAAGTTGCCGGTTAAAAAAAAATTTGATTTCCAAAACTATCCAACATCCCTTCTTTCACGTCTCATACATAGAGCATATATTTTCCTTCACAGAGCGTAAGTGCACCTTCATAATTGAAAATCATGATTGTGTTTTTTTTTGTTTTTTGTCTTTTTGTTGTCTTTTCTTTTTCTATTTTGTTTATTTTTATTATATATTTTTATTTATTTGTATTATATACTTTAAAAAGGTTTTTTTCTTTTACTTTTTGGTTTTATTTAAAAATAAATAAATATTTATAAATATAAATATTACTAATTTTTTATAATTATATAATTATAAAAATAAAACATAAATATTAGGATTTGACATATAAATAGAACATAAAATAATCTATATTACATTCGATTAGTCTAAAATAACATTATCCGTAGTAAAATTAACACATAAAAGCTACATGTACTTCTGTATTCGCTCTGAATACGGGGTAACCCATCCAACAGCACACGGATAACTGTAATGGAAAAAATGTTCTACAATTTGCAGAAACGGGTATCTTTCTGCCATATTTAATTTCACATAATGGTTACTATTAACGTAACCCATTGTAAAAACAACATGTTCAGGCCACACTGCGGAGTGGACCTAAGCGGCAAGTACGTCTCACTGTCCGTCATACTTATAACGTGTAATATCACAATATATTTTGAAACAATCAAAACACCTATTTCAGGCATTGTCATTTAGTGTTCAAATGGTGCACCTTGATCTGATCAAAAGAAGTTTAAAGTGTTGTATTGTGGCCCAAGAATTACTAGCATAAACACATACAGATTTACACAAAACACTTTTGTTTATTAACCCCAAAGATTACATCAAACCATATCCCTATTTGTGTTAAACGAATTAAGATTGAGTGTTTGTGTGTGTATTCAATATGTGCAACTACGTGTTCTTAATCTCTCTCAATTACCACCAAGATTACACCTTCACTTTCACACACTTACTTACATGCTTACTAAGAAACAACACAAAGACTTGCTTATATATAGGTCAACATGACCAAGCAAGGTCAAACCTTCTAAGCACACTATAACAAACACACAAACACTAATTACAACAATGACCATCATTTAATCTTGAATACAATTTCAGTCTAACAATCTCCCCTTTTGGATTCAAGATTAAAAAATTTGACAAAAATCTTCAGGTCTTCTTATCTTCAGAATTGTCTTCAACCTTCAGCTTTTGTTCTTTCATAACTTTGAATTTCTTTCACATTCTCTTTGACAAGCTTTCTTTAACCTTTGACTTTAATCATCTGAAAACTTTATCACCTCTGAAATCTTTAAAACTTCAATCTGATCTTGAACTTTTGATTAGTCTCCCCCTTTTTAATGATTTGTAAGAATCAAAATCATTAAAACACTTCAAGGTCAGATTTGTCATTGAATGAACTTCCTATCGTCTGATAAGCACATTCTTCATGAACTTTCATATCCTCCTTATGATAATAGACAATCTTCCCCAGATAGAACCAATCTCCCCAATACATCTGTCGTCTGATCTGAAAGAGTCGTTGAACCATGAATGTATTCATCTGAATCTTTTCAAATTCAAACAAAATAAGAGTTGTAACCCTGAATCAACATATGAAACAGTTAGAAATGCCTGTCAGTAACACGAAGTTACTGTGTACAACGAATGTACAATTTAAGGAGCTTGTTTGATGTTGACTCCCCAGGACTTCCATTCAATCATTGAAAAACACAAGGTAATTATATGAATGTTCTGACAGAAAAAACAAATTCTCTGTGTGCTCGTGCTTGTGTTTGAAAGATTTAGCACAATGATTGTGTTTCATAAGGCTCAAAGTATGTAAATCACTGAGACAACAATGATTATACATGGACTCAATGTGCATGAGAAAGGGTCGAAGGTGGGGCAACTTTCCTTCTTTTTCAATATCAGTATCTTCCAAGTGAAGATCCGATAGATTATGTGTTGCTTCCCCAGAAAATATGAAACATTCTCTTTTTAAGAAAAGAATGAGTAGCTTATGGAGTTGTATGCAAGAGATGGCATGGGCTATTTGCCTAATTCAATGATAGTCACCAAAGAAATGTGAACCAATCAGTAATGTGGTTGCCCGGCTCAGAAAGATGTTTGGTGCAGAGTTCTAATATTCTTTTAACTCTGTTCTCTCACCCTCTTTCTTTTAATCATATAAGCTCACATCTAACCAATCTCTCATTTTCATTTTATCTCAGCTCACTCCCACACTCAATTCTTTTAGACCCCTCTCCCCTCAATCACTCAAAGGATTTCTTCCGGGGTAGGAAACACTGGTTATCGTGAATCCATGGAAGATCTATTAAGCACTCACACTGAATCCCATGTTCCTAAAAGTACATGTTGTTCAATGATTTTCTTGACATATAAAGCACAAGAAATCATATGTCGGTGTTTGTATGCTCATTCAAGAATCAGAAATGAAATTTGAGCATTTTAAACATTTAAGATATCTCAAAACTTTATATGAATGAAAAGAATAGAAATGTTTTGAGAATCTGACAATGATTAAGATCAGATCAAATTATCATGAAGAAAAAAATATTTGGGAATTCAAAGACGTATGTTGTTTATATGAACAATATATAGACATATTATCAATGAAAGCACATTAAAAATGAAATGACGTTTGATTCAAACAACTGTGAATATCAAACAACGGGAGTATTACCATAGAAAGATATATCATTTGATACATGGTAATAACATAATCAATTTGAAAATACTGAACCAGTGTGTGTATGAATACTTGACAAAGTATATAGAAAAGAAAATACACAAGTATTATTCTTTAAAGAACACACGGCCAGATAAGCATATAAGTATCCAAAAATCACTTAAAATTCACACTTCTCAAATCATAAAAACATGTTAAGATCATGAAGTGGTTTGAACATTTTAACACCATTTTTCACAAGTGAAAGTTGTTCTTCTTTCACAAGTGTTACAGTATAAGGATTAGAAAGAAGTACCTGTAGATCAGAATTCTAAACTCCCCCTGGAATGAATATAGCAATTTAAAGTATCCGTGAATAGATATCCTCCCCCTTGATATCTGTAAAACATCAATCTTTTTAGAATTATTATTATAAAAGATATAGCAATATAAATTCTAAACTCACTTTTCAAACGAAAAACTTCCTGAAAAGATGTAATCATGACAACATCCTTTAGAAGAAAACAGTTGAATACGGGTTTTGAACTGAATTGTCCAAAAGCCATTGTCACATAAAATCTCCTGCAAGATTTTTTTTTTTGGTAATCATTATAAAAATGATTCCGCTTTAGACAGTTAACATATGATGAAATATTCAAAATATATGCAAATAAAGCACAAGTTTAGAAAACTCCCCCTAGAATCATGAAGTGGCATTTAACATACCAAGTTTGCTAACTAAAAAGTTAAACCTCTTTTCATCCAACGGCTTGGTGAAAAGGTCAGCCAACTGGTAGTCTGTAGTCACGAAGTGCATCTCTATATCGCCCTTCTCGACATGATCCTTTATAAAATGATAACGCACGTCGATGTGTTTCGTCTTGGAATGCTGCACTGGATTGGCTGTTATCGCAATCTCACTCTTAGAATCGCAGTAGATAGGGACTCGTTGGTAAGTATATCCAAAATCTTTTAACTGTGTTTTCATCCAGAGGACTTGTGAACAGCAGCTTGCGGCAGCTACGTATTCAGCCTCGGCGGTGGATGTAGAAACACAATTTTGTTTCTTAGATGTCCAACTAACCAACTTATCACCTAAGAACTGACAAGAACCAGAGGTGCTCTTTCTATCCAGTTTGCATCCTGCATGATCAGCATCAGTATAGGCAGTTAAATCAAAAGACGAACCCTTAGGGTATCAAAGGCCTAACTCAGTAGTACCTTTAAGATACCTAAGAATCCGTTTTACAACGACCAGGTGTGATTCCTTCGGATTGGCCTGATATCTAGCACAAAAACATGTAGCAAACATAATATCCGGTCTACTCGCAGTTAAGTGCAGCAGTGAACCAATCATGCTACGGTACACTTTTTGATCTACTGATTTGCCAAAAATATCTGCATCTAAAAGTGTGCCCGTTTCCATCGGTGTTTTCATCACTGAACTGCCACTCATGTTAAATTTCTTTAAAATATCTCGAATATATTTTGATTGATTAATGAAAATGCCTTCGGGTAACTATTTCACTTGAAGACCTAGGAAAAAATTCAGTTCGCCCATCATTGACATTTCAAAACGAGATTCCATGATTCTTGAAAAGTTTTTACAAAACATTGGATTCGTAGAACCGAAAATTATGTCATCTACATAAATCTGGATTAGAATCATATCATCACATTGCTTTTTCAGAAAGAGAGTAGTATCAATTGTACCTTTCTTGAATCCTGAAGCAAGTAAGAATTGAGTTAGAGTTTCGTACCAAGCTCTTGGTGCCTGTTTGAGTCCATTCAAGGCTTTGTCTAAGACATAGACATGATCAGGGTTCTTTGGATCAATGAATCCTTCTGGTTGAGCAACATATACTTCTTCATGCTATATCCCATTTAAAAATGCAGATTTTACGTCCATTTGAAAGACAGTAAAATTTTTATACGCTGCATAAGATAAGAAGATTCGTATAGCTTCCAGTCGTGCCACAGGAGCAAACGTTTCTTCATAATCAATCCCCTCCTATTGACAATAACCCTTTGCAAAAAGGCGAGCTTTGTTTCGAACTATAACTCCAGATTCATCTCTCTTATTTCTGAAAACCCACTTTGTTCCAATAACATATTTTCCTTCTGGAAGTGGTATAAGTCGCTAAACTTTGTTCCTCTCAAATTGCAGAAGTTCATTTTGCATTGCCAGTATCCAATCTGGATCACGCAAGGCTTCTGAAGCTTTCTTCGGCTCGAGAGAACTTAAAAGGCTTGAATATAGACAAAAATTAGCTGATGCTGCACGCGTTTGTACACCAGACTGTGCATCACCAATAATATTATGAAGTGGGTGAGCTCGTGTCCATTTCATGGTACTTGGAATCGGATGAATGCCAACTTGAGTATTATCTTCCTCATATTCATCATATACTGCAGGTAAGTCTTGATCAACCCCAGATGTACTCGGGACATCTTGTACAACCTCTTCTGAAGTAAAAATTTCCTGAGCAATAGAAGAATCACTCGGAACTTCTGTTGCAGAAACCTTCAGAATGTATATGTGCAGATGTACCTGATGTGGTTGATATTGTGACATTTTCAGAAGGTCCTGAAATATCTGCTATTATAATTGAAACCTCTGAAGTTGATGCGGATATGCTTGATTTTTCAAAATCTGCACAGATATCCAGAAAAGCATCAAAAAATAATAAGTCTAATTCAACTGTAATTTTATTTGAATTAGAAGACTTATTCTGTTTGACTTCGGGTTTTATTCCGTCTTGAATAGAAACCTTCTGCTTAAGCTTGAGTTCTGAACTGTTGTGATCAGAAGTCAACGTTGATGATTCGTCAAATGACACATTAATGTTGTCCATGATCGTCTTGGTTCGTCTATTGTAGATTCGATAGGCTTTAGACGTTAACGAATAACCAATGAAATAGCCTTCGTCAGCCTTCTTGTCAAATTTACCAGGATTGTCTCGATCATTGAGAATATAACACCTGCAACCAAAAGTACGAAAAAATTTAATAATCGGTTTTCGACGATTAATAAGTTCATACGCTGTCTTTTTATGTCTTTTGATGACAATCATGCGGTTTTGTGTGAAACACGCAGTGGCTACGGCTTCAGCCCACAGAAACATTGGCAACTCAGAATAGGCTAACATAGTCCTCGTAGCTTCCACCAGTGTTCGATTCTTTCTTTCAACTACGCCGTTTTGCTGAGGAGTGTAGGCAGCAGAAAAGTTGTGAGAGATCCCAACAGATATGAGATAACTCTGAAGCTTTTCATTCTTGAATTCTGTGCCATTGTCACTTCTCAAAGATATAACCGGCAATTGTAGTCGAACCTGAATTTTCTTTATAAACTCAATGATCAGCTCTGCTGCATCTGATTTGTTCCTTAAAAATTCCAGCTAAGTATATCTGGAGTACTCATCTATCATGACCAAAATATATTTCTTACCATTGATAGACTGAGTCCTCATCGGGCCACAAAGGTTCATATGTATCAATTCAAGAGGTGTTGAGGATGAGAATTTTGTCTTTGTTTTATGAGATGTTCGCTTCATCTTTCCCATTTCACAAGCGGGACAAAGAGAATTCTTCTCAAACCTTAGTTCTGGTAGACCTTTGACAATACCTTGTCTTGCCAACTGATTAATCGCATCAAAGTTTTGATGAGATAGACGTTGATGCCATATCCAACTTTCAGCTCGTGAAGCTTTTGCAATCAGACAAACAGGTCTTGATGCAGAAAGAGTTGGAAAGTTCACAGAATAAAGATTTGCATTCCGCTTAGCTTTAAAAACTGCACGACCATCTTTATCTTCAATATAACAGCATTTATCAGTAAACAAAACTTGAAATTGACTATCGCAGAATTGACTTGTATTGAAAAGATTATGATCAAGTCCTTCTACGTTTAGTGCTCTTTTGATCGTCACGATGCCATTTGTTAAAGATCCGTGTCCTCTAATGTATCCAGTAACCTCAGAATTTGCATAACTTACAGTACCGATAGGTTCCTCAACATAATTGTGAAGTAGATGCTTAAATCCTGTCATATGGCGCGAGCATCCTGAATCTATATACCATAGATGTGAGGCCTGTAAAAAGAGCAAATTACTTCTGCTTAGGTACCCATATCCATATGGGTCCTTCCTTGTTAGCTTTTTGCAATTCATCAACATCATTTACCTTAGCCTTAATTCGCCACTCATAGCGAGGCTTAGGTACCCATTTCCATATCATTTTAACATTAAGCTCATGAAATGTTTTCTTTTTCGAAAAATGATCAATCTTAGCATGAAAAATTTTAGCCTGATGTGTTAAGGGTTTGAAAACAGATTGGACACGAGATGTTTTTCTGGCATCTTTAGATTTAGGATAAATGGAAGGAATGATAAATGCATTATCATGACAGTGTTTGCAGATAAAATTCTTACGTGCAAATGTCAAAAGCTTAGATTTATCCAGTGAAGTACAAGCATTCATACCACTTTGACATTTGGAAACGTTTGAATTTTTACACATCAAACTACCACTATCACTGATATTACATTTATTTTTAGCAACTTTATTTTCCTTCACATTCTTCATCCATTCTCCTTTACCATTCTGCCTTTTTATATCTGAAACAGGAAATATAATCTTTTTAGCTTTCTTTGAAGAAGATGATTTTGGCTTTGAATTACAAGAAGCTTCTCCTTTTTCAAAAATACTCGGACGATATTCAGGAGTATTAGTATAAACAACTGAAGTTTTAGAGTTAATAGTCTCAAACTCTGGATTAGAATGAACATTCCAGTTTGGATATTCAAACATCTTTTTATCTTTTAGATTTTGTTTAAACAAATCATCTTTCAAAACATTTAACTCTCTAGAGAGTTCTTTGTTTTCTTCAAAAGACTTGTCAAGTTTGAATTTGAGATCAACGTTCTCATCTTCTAACTCTTCAATTGTTTTTTGAAGATTTGTGATTTGTTTCTCAAAATTAGATGCTTGATTTACCTCAGAGTTTGATTCCATCTTTTCTATTATAGGAACAGGATCTGGAGCATTCATCATTTCTGTAAAGATCTCCTCAGTCATAATTTTTGAAAAATCAGAATTAAGGTTTTGATTCATGATATTTTCATCTTTTGAGGAATTAGAAGTGAATGAATCAGATAAAGAAATTTGATTCTCAACATCAGTTTCTGAATCAGATTCATCATACTGACACTGAGATTCAGTACTATTTGCTTCAACCTTGACTGACTCTGTTGGTAAACAAGGAGAAAATAGTGATGTAAATTCACTAAATTCCATCTTTCTTGTTTTGTAACTTTCATTCAAATCGTTATAAGCAAAACCAACAGACTTTAAACTTGAAATTGAATCAGCACAAGATGAAGTGTCATCATCATTCACGACTTTACCTTTTACAAAAGTATCATGAATATCTAGTTTTGTAGGAGTAGAGCCCATTTTATCAAAATTATACAAATTTTCTGGTGCTCTTTTCAAAACATTATTTGGTTCAAAACCTAAACCTTTTTTAACATTATAAAATCGGACATCTTGGAGTTTGTTTGTTAAAAGATTTAATGTTTGCTCAGTCTGTCCTCGTTTCAGATTTAAATCTTCCAGTTGCTTGATTTTACAATATGCCTCGTTTCTTTCTTGAAAACACGCTTCAAATTTTATTTTAAAATCACCTTTTTCAGCATTTAAATTTACAAGATCTCTTTCAAGCTCATATATTTTTGAATTTAAAACATCTTTGTCTTTTTTTAAAAAATCTTTTCAGATTCTTTTTCCTTAACAACATCTTTCAACATTGCATTTTCATCACGAAAATTCAACATTGTTTGTCTTTCATGTGACTTTCAAAGTTTTAAACTCTTCTTTCATGAATTTAACTTGAGCCTTTAAAGATTGAATACGTACCTCCGAACCACAGTTGGAATGATCAGAAGATGATCCAATGTCCTCATTCACTTTGGCCATCATACACACCTGAGTAAAGTGTGCAGATTCATCATCAGAACTCTTGTAGAACCAATTTTCTTCTTCCGCCATTAAGTTTTGACCATCTTCCACCTTCTTTGCTATCAGTGATTTCTGAGTATAATATTCTGAATTCTTTATTCGCTTTTGCTTGCAGTCTTTAGAAAAATGACCTGGTTTTCCACAGTTATAGCATCTTCCATATTTCGGCTCAGTCTCTTCTTTCTTTCCTACTCTCTTCTCTTCTCTTTTCTCTTCTCGCTTTTCATCTCTTTTCTCTCCTCGTTTCTCCTACTTTTTTTCAGATCTTGGTTTGTACTTGTCTTTCTTGAAACTTTCATATTTCAGCTTTGAGTATCTGTTCTTACCAAAGCTTTTCTTAAACTACTTTGTGAGGAGAGCCAGATTTTCAGCAAATCGTTGAATATCCTCATCTGAATTTTCTTCACTTTCAGTAGAAGATTCATCAGTACTTGAATCAGTGACTTCAGTGAGGAGAGCTCTGGATTTCCTTGACTTTGTCTTGTAAGAAGAACTGGACTTGAAACTTGACCCTTTCTTACGTTCAGACATTAAGGCTAGAGAATCTTTGACCATCTTCTTTTTAGCACTTAGTTGCTTTACTTCATCCTCATGCTGAGATAAAGTTGTAAAGATATCATTGACGTCTTCTTGTGCCATGTCCTTAGTCATCTGAATGTTGATAGCATAGCTTTTCCATTCTGGGTTCAAGTTCTTAATGAACTTATAATTGATCTCTGATTCTGACTTATTCATTCCATTTCTCCTTAGATCATTCAATATCACATTAAAACGGTTGTATGTCTCCAACAAAGTCTCTCCTTCTTTCGCATGGAAGCCTTCATACGCATTTATACTTTGATTCAGCTTTGTCTGAATTGACTTCTTTGTTCCCTGAAACAGTCTTTCTAGTTCATCCCATAAAGCTTTTGCAGATTCCCTACTATCTACGTGATTGTAGATATCATTAGGGATTGCCATAGTGAGATAGATAAGTGCCTCTTCATCTATCTTGTGTCTTGCCTTTTCTGCTTCACTGAAGAATTGATATGGTTTTGGCACATATCGATCTGGGATTTCTGGAGATGTAGTTGTGGCTGCTTGTCCAGGTACATGCGTTTGTGGCTCAACTGGACCATGGAGGATGGAATCCATATAATCTCTGTTCTTTAGATTCAAGAACTGAGTCATCCTTTTCTTCCATTGTGAATAATCTCCGATAGATAAGACCGGAGGCTTCAGGTGAGATCCCATAGAGAGTAATTCATTTGCCATGATTAAAAGATGTATAAACCTACACAAGATGAAAAAATATTAGCTAGTAAAGATCTTTAAATCCAACAAATCAAGAAAACTTTAAAAAAAATTTAAGAACAACACAGTGTGAAACGCAAGATAGAATTGTGTGTGAACAGGCTGTTGCGCAAACCACACTTCTCGTGTCAAGTGAGGTACGCAAACCGGACTTTGCGTAACCCGTGCGATACGCAAACCTTGCTTTGCGTTACAAGTGTGATGCGCAAAACCTACTTTGCGTAATAAGTGTGATACGCAATCCTTACTTTGCGTATGTGCCGTGATACGCAAACTTTACTTTGTGTGTGTGCTGTGATACGCAAACGTTACTTTGCGTGTCCAATGTATAATGCAAACGACACTTTGCGTGTTTAGTTACTTGCGCAAAGATAACTTTGCGTGATCAGTGTTACGCAAACACTATGCAACTATTGAATCCGAATATACGATAAACGCTGTTTACGCAAAATACACTTTGCGTTTCGAATGGAATACGCAAAGATCAACTTGCGTTTGTTGCTGAATACGCAAAGATCACTTTGTGTTTGTCGTTGAATACGCAAAGTTCAGATCAATCACTAAGAAATTCTCGATGAATCTTGCGCAAACCAAGATGAACTTGCGCAAACATATGAAGAACTTGCATAAACTATAGATCTTACGCAAACCGACTAAATCTTCACCAAAAACTCATCTAGACCTCGAATTTCGATCTGAAAATTTACTCACTTACACATTTAGAACACAATTCTAACAAGAAATTTCGATTAAGAACACACAAATCGACAATTTGATTCAAGAACAGTGCGTGAAAACTCGTGAATACGAACTTCTTTAAAATCAAAATTACCAATCAAATACAGTGCAATTCTTGAAACAAACTATACAGACTCGATCGATTTCACACTCCGAACATAACCTAATCGATTTCAACTCGAAATTTTCATTAAAACTCAAAATCAATTTGGACTTCGTGAACAGTAACAGTGACTCAAAAACTTTCTTGATTTTGAAATGGATTTGGCTCTGATACCAATTGTGGCCCAAGAATTACTAGCATAAACACATACAGATTTACACAAAACACTTTTGTTTATTAACCACAAAGATTACATCAAACCATATCCCTATTTGTGATAAACGAATTAAGATTGAGTGTTTGTGTGTATTCAATGTGTGCAACTATGTGTTCTTACTCTCTCTCAATTACCACCAAGATTACACCTTCACTTTCACACACTTACTTACATGCTTACTAAGAAACAACACAAAGACTTGCTTATATATAGGTCAACATGACCAAGCAAGGTCAAACCTTCTAAGCACACTATAACAAACACACAAACACTAATTACAACAATGACCCTCATTTAATCTTGAATACAATTTCAGTCTAACATGTAAGTAATATTCCAATGTTCACCTCCAAAAACATGTTTGTGACATGAATAGTGACATGCATAGTGTATGAATAGTGACGTGAATAGTGCATAGTAATTGTAAATGTTCTCGATATAGTGACGTGAATAGTGCATAGTGATGTGAATAGTGACATTTTTAAGTCTTTTGTAGGGTTTTCTATCTATAATAATTATGAATTACTTTTATATATATATAAATGTATATGTCAATCACATGCATACAAATATATATTGTACCAAATTAAAGAAGTTTTGTATAACATGCAAGTAACTAGATATATAAAGAAACATTTAGGAAATATGAATACCACCAAGGATAATTTACTCAATCAAATGAAAATTATATTAAGATCAACCATGGAATGGACATTTGACTAACATAAAGAAAAATATATTTTAGAAGGTTATAATAAAATCAAAAGTTACAATTTTTATAAATTTATAAACAAATTTAATAAATTTATAAAATGAAAACATACACACACACACACACACATATATATATATATATATATATATATATATATATATCATATATATATATATAAAGATAGAGGCACCTTCAAATACAAACTTTTTAATGGTGCAAACCATGCAACCCACTTATCTACCACATATTTTGTTTTTACCTTTTTAATAAAAAAATGGGAAAATAAAATATGTGGTAGATAAGTGGGTTGCATGGGTTTGCACCATTAAAAAGTTTGCATTTGAACACCCCTCTATAAAGATAATGTGTATATATATATATATATGTCAAGTGAAATGACATGTTTCCTTAAAAATAATTGACACAAAAATAAATGCATTCAACACCCATTTCAATGGGTGCAAATAGCATGACCCAATTTAAAATGTGAACGAAACTTGATAATGAATATAAGAACCAAAATGTAATTTATTCTTTATTTAATTTACAAATGAAAATCACATTTACCAAATAAATACATAATTCCACGTGTAAAGTTTCAATCGGTGACACGTGGACTACTGTAATATCTGATGACAACAAGGATTCAATGCATGGAACTTCACTAACTTCAAAAAACACTGACACTTTTCATTTTCACCCCCACGTGCACCCAATCGCTTCTCCTGCGCGTGGACCTCTCAAATTTCACCACCTTTTATTTTTATTTTTCTTTTAATCATGGAAATTTTCGCAACCTCGTAATCGAACGTACTTGTTCCCAAAAACGCCCTGAGTGAACATTATTTAAATGAAACCCACATCAAATTCACTCCAAATTCAAATGAAATCCAACTCTTGTTTGTAGATTGAAACCTTATATATACACCTCCATGCTTCAATGGCGGACTCTGTATGATAATAATTCTATACCAATTATGAACAGATACATGATGAGTATACTACTATAGTACCTATTCTCTACCATATATATTCTTCTCATTGGGTCGCCGGAAAATCAAGACTCTGGTGTTTTGTTATGATCCATGGCGAAAGGCCGGAAACTGACTACCAGCCGGAGTGAAGTTTTGTTGGGGAGCTATGGTTATGGGGGGAACACCATTCAAACAGACGACGGCGATGAGCTTGGAGAAGACGACGTCTGGTCCATGGTTGATGGCATGGTCAACCGTGACTGGAACACACGCGCCGCCGTGGAGATAAACACCAGGAGCTGTTATCGGAACTCCGTCCGACGAGGCGGAGGCGGAGGGTTATCGTCGGCGTTTGAGGATGCACCTGGGAAGATGGTGTCGTCGCCAAGGATCGTCCACCAGTTTGTCAGTGGAGGCACCTTCGAATCTCCACGTGGACGTCATGTGGCCACCTCAGCGCCAGTGAATGTGCCAGACTGGTCAAAGATCTGCCGAGTTGACTCGGCTGAGTCGCTGCATGACTCGGATGATATCGTCGATGATCATGACTCGGACATGGTCCCACCCCATGAGTATCTGGCACGAGCCTACGCACAAAGCCGTAACTCGGCTGCAAACTCGGTTTTTGTGGGTGTGGGACGAACTCTGAAAGGGCGAGACCTGAGTCGAGTACGAGATGCTGTTTGGAGCCAAACTGGATTTAACGGTTAGGCTAGAAACACCAAATGCAGATCAAAATATTGTGTTGATCGTGCTATTTCGATTCTTAAATCAAGTTAGATGTCCAAGTTAGCCGATATCCAATTTTATATATTAGTATATCTGTAATTTGATTGATTTTCTTGGGCAATGACTCGGGTCATGTTGAACTCAAACTCAATGAGTCAACTCAGTAGCGATCGAGCCCAAGCATGGGTCCCACTTGGACACTCTACCAATTATTGCGCTTAGTCGAATTGAAGGAAATTATTTATATTTATTCGTCTTTTTATCGTTCATAGGCGTTATGATTTGGAAAATCCAAATGCTCTATTATTGTTTTGTTTTGAAACAGAAATTTTCGGTAAATATTTCATATTAATAAAATCATAAAAGAGTATTCTAGAAATTTTACATTAAATAAAATCATGTAATAAAAGACAAATTTGGGGGTCATTGTCTTTAATTGGTTGCATATGTGATGTCATTTCCAATATGCACAAACACACTCGAGCACTTTGATCTCGTCACTATTATTAATTTAAACTAAATTCAATATAAAACACATATTTCACAATTTGTTATTGTTTTGGATTCTATTTATCTAACTAATTAAAGTCAATGTTATAAATGGCGAGAGGAGTGGCATGACAGCGAGGCCAAACCTTAGGAGCCACGATTGAAGTCATGCCGTTTTCAAAGTGTAACTTATGGCATCAAAATTAATATTCATATATAATATTATATATAAAAACATATGTTTTGTACTATCACTCAATGAGTCAATAGTAATAAGCAAGTTAAATTAGGTTATATATTAAAAAACTAGCAGTTAAAACATTAAAAACGTAAACAAAAATCAAACATTGCATGTTTTCGTATTAGGCCATGACGTGTCACAGACTTAACATGGCGTGAGACATACCACGACGCGCCATGACGACTCTGCAACGGGGTTTTTAGAACAATGACTAAAATATACGACATAACTGTTATATTATTATAGTTTAAAAAAAAGTGGACCAAAAAAAGGCAACATTGTATCATGAAATGGGGTGGTTATTTAAATTCCCTATGCTTACACTTGTATTTATCGTGAAGTATAAATTTTGTTAATGATAAGTTGATATTTTTGAAAAACCGACAAATGACCATTTTTACTTTTATAAGACTGTAAGGCCACATTGGTAATCATTTTTATCAATAAAACAGATTCAATCAATCAGCATGGTTTTCATACTTTGTTACTTTGAATAAAAAGATTTTTTTACAATTATTATAATTATATGTTGATTTTAGATATGATGAGATAAGTAATCTATTAGTTAAATTAAAATAATTATCGTAAACTATCAGCAAAATAACATGATACAATTGGTACGTTTGAGGGATAGTTAGATGAAAAGAATGGTGAGGGTGTTTGGGAAAAAGTGAAGAACAAAGGGTTGTGGGGGACCAAAATTCCAAGCTCAAGGGATGGAAACCAAAATTGCTTTTAAGTGAAGGTGATTGATTGAGTCAAGAGAGGAACAATTGGGGAGGGACCATGATCATATAATTAATTGTTATAACATAAATTTACATAACAACTATTTAAAAAGTATATTTCTTTTAAATAAATATTAGATCTAATATGTTACATAACACATTCTAATTAATGACTTTTATTAGGATAAAATAAAAATAATATTGTAAATAATTATCACCCCTACCAGTATTTTATAATAATTATTAGCTTAGTTGACCCTTGATTTTTGGACAGAAACTAAGGTGTCGTTTGTTTTTTAAGAGGTCTAAAGTCTGAAGTCTTATTTTAGTTATGATTAATAAAAGGTGGTGTGTAAAAATGTCTGAACGATTCAGACATAAGGTCCATTAATAGGTTTTTAAAAAAAAACAAACAACCCCTAAAAGTGTATTTCAATTCAATTAGGTAGTACAGGGACCAAACACATACCTCCTTCGATGCTCCCAAAGAGTTCTAAGAGTGGGCTCGTAAATTAATTAATCGACACAATATATCAAAATGTAATAAACTTTGTTTCATTTCCTCCTTTTTGAAACACACTTTCAAAATCTATATTTAAAAGTTTACAACAAGACATCCAAACAATAAAGTTTAATGCTTTTAAGAAAGATTTTTTGCCTACAAAGTTATAATATGATTTCCTTTTTGTTCACCCAAATTACAATATTTTGCTTTAATTGCATCAAAGAGATGATTCACTTTCTAAAATAGTACTCTTGAAAGCAAATTGCTCAAATTATGAACTAGAATAAAGTATTTTTTATTTTAATGCAATTTGTTCAAGTAATACAAAAAACTAAGGGGCCTTTATCAAATACTTACCGATAAAGCAATTAGCGGCAAAAGTCATCATACTCACTTATCTTGTCGAGTAACATTCTCGGTAATTAAAATATATTGTTTGTAACTATCTCTTACCCGGTTAAAAGTCTTCTCCCTCACTTACTAGGTAAGAAACTTTGTTGTTGTCATGCCTCTTACCCTATAAGATTTTCGTCATGCTCACCAGGTAAGGTAAGTGACCAGATAAAACAGTTACTCGATAATCAATTACAAATCATTGCATTTATTGTGAAAAAAATTTCAAAAAGTTGCACCTTTTTATCTTGATCTCACAACAATTAAAATTAAATCTGGTTAAAAACAAATGAAATGAAAAGTTAATATTTTATGTGGTTTTATATATAGAAAATAAAAAATGGAAGGAATAGTAGTAGGTGGGGATGGGTTTAATGGGGTTACCTCTTTGAAGAAAGTGACACCATTGTTTGATTGGGGTCACAAGTGTGTGTGGTTCCTTTATGCCTAAACCATATGAGTGTACCATACACACTCCATTTTCACTAGGTCCCCTTCATCATCATCATTCTTCACTATCAACATTGACATGACACATACATGCATTCATCTTCATGGGGAAGGGTAAAATAGTCGTTGTATATAAAGCACAACTTGCTCATTCTAATAGGGTTCTAACTGGTTTCAATATTAAACGGTGAATTATATCCATACCCCTGTTGGAAAAAGTTAGTAAAATATATGGTTTTTATTAACTTTGGACACATTTAAATACATGTATATGTATTGTACTTTTAGTGGGTTTGTGTTATTCTATATGAGAGCTTCGAAACGATATATTATGTGTCCAAAACGGAATATGTGTGAATGAGATATCGATGCTTAAAGTTGAGTACTTGGGATGAAATTGTTAAAAATCAAGTCGGTGTGGGAATGTGTCCCACATAGGAAAAATGAGTAAATATTCAATGATTTATAACCATGAATGTGTGAGGGGCTTACAAGCTCCTTTGATTGGTTTTACTCCAACTCCTACCTCCGTGCAGGGGAGGTGCCGATTGAGATTCTCGTAAAAAAGCTAAATCGGCAAACTTGTGCGTGGACACGACTTTGTTGACTCGCGCAACTTGGTTTTTGCAAATTTTTATACTGATCCAGTGACCCAGGCGGGTTGTGCCGCGGGTTAACTCGCACGGCTACCCGCGCTATGCACTGGAATGCAGACACAAAACAGTGTCCCCGACGGGCTAACTCGCACGGTAAACCACGCCGTGCACTGTTTCGGATTTGTAACCCGAAATCAAACGTATTGAATTCTAATAATTAATATTTTAATTACCAGTTAATTATCGAATTAATCTTGTCGGTTTTAAAGATTAATTCTTTGATTATTTGTTAATTACGTATTAATGTTGCTGGTTTCGGTTTTCAATATAAAAAGGAGGGTTGGTTGCATTCAAATGACACAACAGAAGTCGACATCCCATATAACGAAATATACTCACACATCACTGAAACTTTCTAGTGCATACGATAAATCTGGTGAGGGATATCTGACGTAAGAAGTATCAAGGGATGCCTGACGTAAGAAGTTATCCCTACCCCTTTCCCACTCAACACCCTATATCCATATCCCCATCCTTAGTACCTTCGTAAAGTATCAAGTTAAATACGAAGTTACTAAGGTGTCGTTTGTTTTTTAAGAGGTTTAAAGTCTGAAGTCTTATTTTAGTTATGATTAATAAGAGGTGGTGTGTAAAAAAGTCTGAACAATTCAAACTTAAGAGCCATTAAGAGGTTTTTTTAAAAAACAAACAACCCTTAAGTAATGAATCTATGAGACGTAAGAAATTACATAAGTATAATGATAAAATAAGCATAACTATGGAATGTCTGACGGTATAGTTGATACGAGAAAGTTATAAAAAGAATTGTAATATGAATTAATACATATATGTTATGGGAAATATGTATTATTTTGATATGAAATTAAATAAAAGGGCCGGAAAGTTGATATTTTTTTGGAAATAATGACTATTGTAACAACCCAAAATTTCAGAAATAAGCATAATCGACTTACAATTAGATTCATGCCAAAACGTTCCCGAAACAACAATTTAGAACTACTAGGTTTGCGGAAAACAACCTATTACACAACTGAGAATTAAATAGAACGACTAAGACTGGAGGACTAAAATTAGCAATCTTCTAAAGTATGTCCCAAATCACATCATCTCGTTCCCTATACTGGATCCTCCTACTTCACGATCTCCTGAAAAGGTTTTTAGTTTTGAAAGAGCGAGGGTTAGACCGAAAGGTCTAGTGAGTTCCCTCTAATAACAGTTCTCAAGCCATAGCATCATATAGAAGATTTATAAACAATTATAAACCAGTTCAGTTTTTGTAAAACTTAACACCCGTAAATCACGCTTTCGGCACACACTGAAGTCACACACAGGCGACAACGTGTCTGGCTCATACTGCCTTATTCTAGGACACACCACCCATTGGCATAAACGGGACATCCCCCCCCCCCCCCCCCCGGGCGGTATGAGCGCAGGCGGGACACCCCCCGACTTAGGCAATACTCGCTAACTACAATGCATGCATACATTTTACACCAACAACACAATAAATCACAATCCACTTTCAATAAATCTCACATGTACAACAATAGTATAAATACAACAGTGATTAATTAAACTTCGCATGTTCGATAACATAAATAAGTGAGGAAGTCTTTGGTTAGAAAACTCACCTGTCGCCTCTCACTTTACACTTCACGCTAATGCCTGGTAATTACATCCCATGCCATAAAAAGATATGGGGTGGTAAGTCCTCCGCTCACCTTTACTACTTAGGCGAAAACCTCTCTTAGAAAAGTAGCTCTCTCTCTCTCTCTCTCTCTTCGAATCCCGACTCATGAATTCTCCCTACAGAAAATTCCAGTTGCAAGATCCTGGGTCTACCTGGTGGAATGCCCCGGGATCACCCGGTCCAAAAGCACCCGGGAGTCACCCAGTTAGGAATCACCCGAGATCTCTCGGCTGGAAAGAGCTCGGGGTCTCCCGGTTCCATGTGCTGCCCGAGATCACCCGACTGGAAAGAGCCCGGGGTCACCCAATACACAACACCCAGGGTCACCCGGTGAAAGGGATACTCGGGCTTCCCCGGTATAAACATTCCTGGGGTCGGCGACGCCGCAGGTTATTAATCTCCAAGCGTTGGCATCGACACCCAAATCAACACTCACCCAAACAACCAACTCACCAAAGGAAAGAACGAAACCCCATCGATTAAAAATCGAAATCCTAGGGTTCATGGTTCCAATCCCTCAAGAACAAAACCAGGGACAAAATACTACCCTTCTAACTAGGATAGTCATTGATTAAATCACGAAGGCAACAACAGAGAGTAGTCTTACCTTGGATAGGATTAGTATCTGCTTGATTCCACTTGCGATTTCTCCTTCTCCATTCCCCTTCTCCAAAATCGCCTTGCCCTTTCCCTCTTGGAAATAATCTTAGCCGCAAGGAATGGACAGAAAATAGAGTCCTTAGGGCTAAAACCCCTTTTCCCCCAACTTTGCACCTTAGTCCCCAAACTTTGGTCATTTAAGCAAACTTACACCCAGTTCCATCTGTATTCAATTTTTACACGGTTATTACAACACTCCCCCTTCAAAAGATTTCTGTCATCGAAATTCCTTCGCTGAACAAACTGGGGTATTGGGACCTCATGTCCGCTTCTACCTCCTACGTTGCCTCTTACCCTTTATGAAATTTCCATTGCACTTTCGCAAGTCGAATCTCCTTAGTCCTTAGATTCTTTACCTGGTGGTCCAAGATGGCCACCGACTCCTCTACATATCTCAATCCTTCATCCACACAAATATCGTCCAACGGCACCACCACATTAGACTCCGCCAAACACTTCTTCAAATTAGACACATGAAAGGTAGGATGAATCCCCCGTAGATCCTCCGGTAGCTCTAACTTGTATGCTACTTCTCCAACATGCTCTACGATAACGTAAGGTCTAACGAACCTTGGTCCCAACTTCCCGTTCTTTCCAAAATGAAATACTCATTTCCAAGGTGAGACTTTTAGCATCACGTTGTCTTCCACTTGGAATTCAATTGGCTTCCTTCGCTTATTCACGTATATTTTCTGACGGTCTTGCGCCGTCCTTAACCTTTCTCGAATTTGGTTCACTTTATCAGCCGTCACTTGCACTATTTCTGGTCCTGCCAGTTGTCTCTCACCCACCTCGCTCCAATATAGAGGTATTCTACATTTGCGCCCGTATAAAACTTCACTCAGTTGTCCAAAACATCTTGACCCAAAACCAAGGCCATACTCTCTGAACAAACCAATTGTTACATGCGAGGTCAACCGTACCAGATAATGTCCGCTTTGTCCACACACCCGAACTCATGGTTTTAAAACGCGTTTCCTTACAGTTTTTCACATATAATTTTACTTCTTTAGATGATCGCACTCTACCGGAGATAGCGCAACAACGACATGCATCCCTGACTAAAATAATAACCCATCGGTTAGCCAAACTAACACGATGTCAGCTTTCGATACCACTAAGAACCCACCGCTACGAATTTCTTCATTAAATACCCTGCCATAGCAAAATATCTTCCCTCAACTCTACATATGCCCAGAGACAAAAATAATATTTTCTTTCCCGAACCGCATCGGTGACACCCGACGGTGTTGCACAAATAATATGCATTATGCATACGTCACTCCCAAATGTCATCACCCGAAATTCTTACACAATTCATCACTTCCATAGCCCATCAACTCCAACTGATTGAATACAAAATGACCCATACTTCAATTTCTCAACGCATCCAACAATCTTCCCGAACGTACTTGCAATGAATCCAAGTTCCATCCATTCAAACATGGAGTGACTATGCTCACACCAACTATTTCAAATAGCCCTACTCTAGGCGACAGGCCCACTTGGAATCTTTTCCACGTAATAACTGTTGATCCAAACTCTCTCAGTGATTTGATAAAGACCCTTTTCTACACTTAGTGAAAATTACGTTTAATAAATATGTATTAGTGTTTCATCATCAACGATCAGACTGAGTCTGTTCAGTTATCACTGATGATCTTTCTTGTAAACATTCATATGTATTAGTGTTTCACCTTCAGCGATTAAATACTGAGTATGTTCAGTATCGTTAATAGTTTCTGATGTAAATAGTTAGACATAATCCCTGAAGACAAGTTTCATGTCAACAGATATTCATAGCTGAATCGAAGACGGAGCTACTGAACAAAGACAAGTCTACTAGTGACCTGATGCGGATATCAGTGAAGCAAAGACGACTCTACTCATACGTGAAGAAACCTGAGGAAAAGATTCAGCAATAGCTGAACTTCTTTGTATCTATGAAGAAAGAGATATTCAGCAATCGATGATCACTTAGCTTATGCCTCAAGTCTCTTTTGTCTTTCCCTTGCACACCCAGTACGATGTGTCAGAACGGACATACCTCTACCACAAATCGTACAACAACTCTGTCAACTACACTGTTCATGATACGGCCGAAAGCATGTCTCCAAAAGTCAGACCTTCTCAGCCAATCAATGCAGGACATGTATAAAGTGCCCTGCCATGCATTTAATGCATAGGGTATAAATAGAAAGATCAAATCTCCATCTAAAGAGCCCAAGCCCTAAGCCTTCATCTTTCTAAAATATAGAAACCCTTGTTTTCTATATTTCTAAAATCTCCCATTCTCTATATTCTTGTGCAACCATCTTAGTGTTTTCTTAAGTTTGTTTAGAATGAGTTCTACTTAATCTTATTCCACAACAGACTTGTAAATTGTGTTTGATTTATCAATAAACAATTTATTAAACTTTAAAATATGTGTTTGTATTCAACCCCCCTTCTACAAAGTTGTTAAGCACCTTCGGGACCAACAAGTGGTATCAGAGCGGACTGTTTAATCTAATAAACAAGATCTTGCTTTATTCTCTTCCTTGCTATTCTAAAATGGCACTTAACACAAACACAAACTACTATGATAATGGTTCACTCTCTAAACCTCCTCGATTTAGCAGAGACAACTTTGCTCTCTAGAAGAATCGAATGATGCTATTTCTAGAAGGTGTAGACCCTACTATACCTGAATATGTAGCAAATGGACCCTATGAACCTTTCCAAATCATAAGCGTCGTTCCCGCTACTGCCACCACTCCTGTTGTTCCTGAGCGCTATGCTTTTAAGGAAATAAGACAGTAGAGTGATGAAGACAAAAAAAAAGTTGGACTAGATGCAAAGGCAAAAACCATTATCTCTATGGCTCTGCCTGATGAATCTTTCCATTCCATCATGCATCTTAAATCATCAAAATAAATATGGGACACTATATGTGTTCAATATGAAGGCACCACTGAAATCCAAGAAACTCGAAAGATTAACTTGGTAAGACAGTATGAAAGTTTTATCGCTGGTAAGAATAAATCTCTCTCTAATGTTCATCAGCGGTTTAACTGCTTAATCATTGATCTAAGAACATTGGGTAGGACCTATTCTAATTCTGAGGTCTTAACCAAATTCCTAGAATGTCTTCCTGAAAGCTGGGACAATTATTCAATATGTCTTAAGCTAACAAAAGACTTAAATTCTCTTTCTCTCAGCACCTTGTATGGAATATTGCTCAACTATGAGCAATCAAATATCCTGAAGAAGAATCTTGTAAAATATTCTAAAGACTACAAAAGCACTCCTGTTGATTTAGTCTCTTCAGACATATTTCCATCTCAGTGATCTACTCTTACTATCACTGAGTTAGACTCTGAATCTAAGGAACTATCAGACACTGATCTTTCAGAGTTTGATGAGTCCTTAGCACTCTTGACAAACTCTTTTAAGAGATTTGTAAGAAAGAGAAATTTCTGAATAAATAAGCCTCTCTCTCTCTCTCTCTCTCACTGACAAGCCAAAATCAACCCCTGTTGATAAGGCTACTGCTACTTGCTTTAACTGCGAAAAGATTGGACACTTTGCAAGTGAGTGCAGGTCGAAGAAAGTCTTCAAACCTTCTACCTCCAGAAGATCTAGCGATGATAAATAACTTAAACTGAAAGAAAAATATCAAAAGTTGAAAAACAATAAAAGAAAAGGTAAAGGACTTATCGTTGAAGAACATGACTGGGTTGAATTAGAAGAATCAAGTTCTGATGAAGAAGAAGTCGTTAATCTCTGTCTCATGGCCGAGATTAAAGAAGAGGTGGAAGAATCTCCAGAAACTTCCATGAGCTATATATCATCTTAGGTATCTATCTCTACTAATCCCTCTCTATCTGAAGCAGAGAGAAGTCGCGTTGTTGATGTGCTGATGATTGATCTATACAATGCTCTAAACGGAAAATCTCTAGCTGAAAGCAAAAACATTGATTTAACTGAACAGCTAGAAAAATGCCATGAAAAGATTAGAGAACGAACTCTTTTAGAGGAATGTTTGAAAGATCAAGTCATTGTTAATGAAATCATCAGCATAGAACGCGAACAAGCCATCGCTACTCTAAAAGCAGAGAAGGCTATTGTTGAAGGATGGTGTAAATCCTCAACAAAAATCACTGAGATTACAAGTGATCAAATCCCTGCCAGTGATAGAACTGGCCTTGGTTTTTGGAAACCACAGGATGAACCTAAAGAAGATAGTTCCATGCTTAACTTTGGAATGTTTGTCTCTTCTATCCCTGACACTTCTTATGTTTAGTACTCTTCTTCATCTTCTTCTAATCCCATCCCTGAGGATATATCTAAAGGCTCTAAGCCTGCAGATAAAGGAAAATCCATTTTCCATCCTCAGAAGGCAACCAAGAAAGCAAAGCTGAAAGTTCCTTCTAAACCTTTAGTAAATCGATCTTCTAGCTCTGTGATAGAAATCTTTGATCTCTGTCCTCCAAAGCTGAAGATTGATCTTAAGCCTAAGAGATCTGAAGAAATGAAAATTCCTCCCAGATCTCATGCTAAAGGCATTCTTGGAGCTCGCCCTACTCATCTTAAATTCTCAAAACCTATTACTCATGGTCCTAAAACCAACTTCAAATATAGAAAATGCTATCATTGTGGATTTACTGACCATATTGCTAGTAAATGTCCAAATGCCACTAAAGCTGATAAAACAACTAAAGTGGAGATGAATGCCTCCAAGGCTGAGAAGGTCACCAAAGCTGAGAAATCAACCAAGGTGAAGAATACCACTAAGGTTAAGAAATTAACCAATGTGAAGGTTACCACTGAAGCTGAATCTTCATATGTTGTGAAGATTGTTGAACCTTCCATCTCCACTAACCTTAAAGGACCCATTGAAAAGTGGGTACCAAACAAAGCTTAATCTTCCTTATGTTTGCAGGGATCCAAGGGCATCTGGTATCTTGATAGTGGATGCTCTCGACATATGACAGGACAAAAAGACTTGCTCACTGAATACAAGGAAGAGAAAGGTCCCTCAGTGACCTTTGGTGGAAATGGAAAAAGGACATACCCGAGGGTTTGGTGTCCTCAGCAATGGGACAACTACCTTCAGAAGAGTCGCTTACGTAGACGGACTGAAGCACAATCTTCTGAGCATCAGTCAGCTATGTGACAAAGACTATAAAGTTTGTTTTACCAAGAAAGCATGTTCAGTGGTCAATGAGAAAGGGAAACTTGCTCTTAGTGGTTATCGTAAGGAAAATGTCTATGTAATAGATATGGACTCTACTACCACTGAAAATGTATGTTTTCTTTCAAAAGCCTCTTCTGATGTCAACTGGCTTTGGCACAAAAGGCTCTCTCATCTAAACTTCAAAACCCTGAATTCTCTCTCATCTAAGGAACTGGTTTCTAGTCTTCCTCAGCACTCATATGCTAAGGAATCTATTTGCTCAGCATGTGAAAAAGAAAAACAGACAAAAACTAGTTTTAAATCTAAACAAGTTTCCTAAGTGACAAGTCCTCTTCAACTATTGCATATGGATTTATTTGGCCCTGTCAATATCCAATCCATAGCTGGAAAGGAATATACACTTGTCATTGTAGATAAATACTATCGCTACACCTGGGTTATCTTTCTTCGCTGCAAGAGTGATACTCCAGAAGAACTAATATCTTTTGTTAAAAAGATGGAAGTGTTGAATAATCTTACTGTTCGTTCAATAAGAAGTGATCATGGAACTGAATTCAAAAACAGTTCTCTGAACAACTTCTTTGAGAACAAGGGAGTTTCTCACAACTTTTCCTCAGTAAGAACGCCTCAGCAAAACGGAGTCGTTGAAAGAAGAAACAAAACTATCATTGAAGCTGCTAGATCAATGCTCAGCGATTCTCACCTCCCTACTCAATTTTGGGCTGAAGCTGTGAATACTGCATGCTTTACTCAAAACAGATCGCTGAGAGTAAAGCGATTTGGAAAGACAACATATGAACTATTTCATGGAAGAAAACCCTCTATCAGTTTTCTTCATATCTTTGGTTGTCAGTGCTTCATTCTAAACAACAAAGATCTACTTGGAAAGTTCGATCCAAAAGCTGATGACGGAATATTTCTTGGATATTCCTCTATCTCCAAAGCCTACAGAGTCTTCAACAAGAGAAGACAAATTGTGGAAGAAACAATTCATGTCACCTTTGATGAAACTCGCTCAGCGAACTCTAAACCAATCACTGACAATGAAGAGTTAAATGCTTGGATGTTTTCTCATTACAGAGAAACAGAACATCATACCTCCTAACGCTGAATCCACCTCATGGGTTTCAGCTGAGCCACTAAACACACTCCCTCCATCAGATCTTCCTTCAACTAAAAACATCTCAGAAAATAATGGATTGTCTGACTCTCAACAGTTAATCGCTGATGAACCTCAAGCTTCTTCGTCAGTGAACATTCCTATTGTTGATCCAACTCCAGAATTGAGCGATCATGCTCCTGCTCAGCGATGGACCAGAGATCACCCCATAGATCAAATTCTTGGTGATCCCGAGTCAGGTATTCAGACTCGACGAAGTTCAGGTAATATCTGCCTCTTTGTCAACTTTATTTCTTTAATAGAGCCAAAGAAGACTGATGATGCCCTCAGAGATCCAAACTGGGTTAGCGCTATGCAAGAAGAGCTGACTGAGTTTACTCGTAACAAAGTTTGGAATCTCGTTCCTAGACCATCTGATAAAACTGTTATAGGCACCAAATGGGTGTTTAGAAACAAGTTAGATGAACATGGAACTGTAACCCATAACAAGGCTAGACTTGTTGCTCAGGGATACAGACAACAGGAAGGCATACACTATGATGAAACCTTTGCCCCTGTGGCTAGGCTCGAAGCAATTCGACTCTTCTTAGCTTATGTAGTTTACAAAGAATTCATTGTATATCAAATGGATGTCTAAATGGAAACTTGAATGAAGAAGTCTATGTAGAATAACCCCCAGGGTTCTATGACCCTAATCATCCAAATTTTGTTTATAAATTGGATAAGGCTCTCTATGGTCTAAAACAAGCCCCTCGTGCTTGGTATGACACTCTCTCATCTTTTCTTATCTCTGAAAATTTTGAACGTGGTAAAATTGATAATACTTTGTTTTTCAGAAAGATAAAAGGTCATATTATCCTTTTGCAAATATATGTCGATGACATAATATTTGGTTCTACTAACCCATCTCTATGTACTCGTTTCGCTGAAAGAATGAAGAAAGAATACAAGATGAGTATGATGGGCGAACTAACGTACTTTGTTGGTCTTCATATTAAACAATCTGAAAAAGGTACTTTTATCAACCAAGGTAAGTATGTTAAAGATATGCTGAAGAAGTTTGATTTAACTCAAACTTCAGCGATGAAAACTTCTATGGCACCTCCTCTGACATTAAATAAGGATCCAGCTGGAAAACCTGTTAATGTCACTGCCTATAGAGGAATGATAGGCTCCCTGCTGTATCTAACAGCGAGCTGAATTGACATCATGTACTCTAGTTGTTTATGTGCACACTATCAATCTGAACCCAAGGAATCCCATCTGATCGCTGCAAGAGAATTTTCAGATATCTGAAAGGAACTCCTAACCTCGGTCTTTGGTATCCCAAAGACTCAGGGTTCGATCTAATTGGATATTCTGATAGTGATTTTGCAGGTTGTAAACTCGATAGAAAGAGAACCACTGGTGGATGTCAACTTCTAGGAGGAAAGCTTGTAAGCTGGATAAGCAAAAAGCAAAATTCAGTGTCCACTTCCACATCTGAAGCTGAATACGTAGCCACTGGAAGTTGTTGTGCTCAAGTCTTATGGATGAGAAATCAACTATTAGACTATGACCTTCAGCTATAAAAAATTCCAATCTACTGCGACAGCACTAGTGCTATCGCTATAGCAAATAATCCAGTGCTACATTCAAAGACAAAACACATAGAGATCAGATAAAATTTTATCAGAGATCATGTGATGAATGGTGATATTGAACTTCACTTTATCCCCACTTACTATCATCTAGCTGATTTATTTACCAAACCTCTTGCTGAGACAAGGTTCAACTTTCTCATAAGTGAGCTTGGAATGCTGAATCATGAAGAATGATTCTTAATCTTTCACCCATTATGTCAGTGATTCTAAGTTCCCCTTTATCACTTAATCTCTGAACAAATTTCTGACTCTCAGGTATGTTCTCTCACTCTCAATCACTGAATATTCATTCAGTAAGATGTTTCTCAAAATCAAAATTTTAATCACTGATCGTTCTTCAAATGATTAAAAGCTTTTTGATAAACAAAATCTATCACTGATATTTCTCATCAGTGATCCTTTTGAAAAGAAAACCTATCTCAGAATTTTATCAGAGATTCTTTCAAAAAGAAAATCTATCTCTGACTTTTCTTCAGAGATAATTTCAAAAAGGACAAATGAAACGTTTTCTCTCTCCTATGACGTCATTTGAACCGACAATCCATGACATGCCTTTTCTCTGACACGTTCGTCCGTTGCCCTTCTATCCAATCAACTTCATAGGACGTGTCCATGTCATGATGATCATTTGTTTTCCCGCCTCACTCATTCTCTTTCATTCTCTCTCTCTCTCCTCATATAAAAATAATGTCTTTTTCATTCTTATCTTTTTACGCTTTCTGAAAAACTTCTCAAGAAAGAAAAACTCTCTCAAGGCATTCAAGCAAACAAAAACCCATTCAAGTCTTTGAATCTTCATCAATCTTCATCTTCTCACGATCAACAGGTTTTTGTTTCTCATATTCTTAACTTCTTCTTAAAATCTTGCATATTTCTTTATCATGGATTTTTATAAGTTTTCTCAACACTAAAATCATTTCTTTTGATTTTATCTTGTCTAAAAACTTTTGGTTTTCTACATCTTCTTTCTTCTTCACAAAGAACACTGTTTTACTTTGAAAATAATTTTTTTCCTATGTTTCTTTCTATATACAGAAACTGGTAAAAATTTTGTTTATTTTCGGACTCTAAACCTTTCCCTCTATTCTACTTCTTTCTATATTCAGAAATGGCCCAAGCTTCGCTCATTGCCTCCAAGGATGTCAAATTCGCTATAAATGAATCTTAGGTCCCAAAGAACAACCATATCGCAAGGTTGGACTTTGAAGCTGACAAATACCCACACTTGGTGGATGCCGCTGCATTTCTGAAGCAATCTTGCTTGGCCTACGCTCTCAATGTGGATCCAAAACCTTCCAAAACTCTTCTGCAACAGTTTTGGTTCACAGCTGATGAAACCACCATCACCAATAAAAAGTGTGAAGTGGTTCCCGCTATTTCCTTCACCACTGAACTAGGATCAGGCATGCTCACTGCCTATGGTCTCAGAAAGGCACTTCGACTCCCTGAGAAAACAAAAGTTGGATTCGATGCCCTCTCCGCTGACGCTGAACTCATCCAGTTCTTGGATGACATGGAGTACTGCTGGGACAACAAGCCCCGCTACACCACCCCAACAAGCGCCTGACAAAGATCCAAAAGGCAAACATGTCTTCGTAACTAAACTACATCTTCTCACACATCATTCAAAGCATGAGTGGGAAGATTGGCTCCCTGGATCAGGCGAGCAAAGTTCAGCTCCAGATGGGCTATTCAGTCATCGCTGGCAAACATTTCGACTACGCTGGCGCTATCTTTGATGACGTTAAGTCAAAGATAGAGAAGTCGGAGAGGGATCCCAAGATCCCATATGTACGCTTTATCTGTGTGTACGTACGGTTTCTCTACGCTGACAAGTACCCATCTACTCAGGATGGTACTTTTTCCAAAGTAGGTTAGTGCTCGTTGGAGGTCAAGTCGGTCACCAACGAGGTAAGTCTTTTAACTCTACGCTCCTGTCTCTCTCTACATTCTTCTCCTTCAGCGGCCACGCAGGGGGTTTCTTCTCCTGCTATCCCTGCTGCTATCACCGCTCCCAAAAGACAATCAACTGCTCTTCCTGGCCCCTCGAAAAAGGCCAAAAAGACTAAGGAGATTGCCCCTACTGGTTCAATGCCTGAAGTAGTTTCTTAATAAACTACTTTGGATGCTTTTGTGGGTATCTCCTCCACAACATCAACAGCCACCACATCATCCGTGCTAGCGATGACAATCGCTACCACAACAACAGTGATGCCACCCTTCTCCTCAATTCTTCAACAACCACCTGAGCAACCTCATGCTGCACCTATAGGACATGATAATCAAAATTTTGAAGGAGATTTGCACTTCTTTAATATGTTTGATAATTCAGGTCCTAATTTGGCGACTGTTGACGCTCACGTCAACAACCTGGATGCCAAGGTGGAGTCTCTCACCACATTTGTCACTGAATCCACCACCGCTGTGAATAAAGCTGGTGAAGAGGTGACAAAATTGACAAATGCCTCTTCCGCCAAGGCTGATTCCTCCCAAATGACAGTTGTTCAGGAGGACATCGTCAAGATCAAGGACGACCTTGGTGGGACTCATCAACAGGTCCAACTCCTTCAGGGACTCTACGGCAACCTCAACAATGATGTCCGAGACCTGACAAAGAAGGGTGACTCCTGTACATCCATGCTTCAGCAAGTACTCATCAAGCTGAATGAACCAACTCCAACACCCCTACCTTCCTTTACAGAGAATGATCGTACATCTCTTAATATAGCCGTTGAATTCATTCATCAGGCTACTTCAGACATTCCTGTCATCGAGGGCCGTCTCGAGCATTTGGAGGCTAAAGTCCGATCCCTGGAAAATGCAAAAGTTGCATCTCAAACTGTTGAACCCTCCCTCGCTGATAATGACAAAGAGGGGGAGAAAGAACTTATTGAAGAAAATATTGAGGAAGCTGCTGTCGAAGTCCAGACGGAAGAACCTCCCTCTCATGTTGAGGGGGAGAAGGTTGCTGACAAAGCCCCTCCATCTTCTGTACTTGCTTAAGTTCTAGAAGAAGAAGAGGAGGAGGACGAAGAAGATCTTGATCTGCAAGATCAAGAGAAAGAGCAACAAGCTGATGACGACGACGACGATGAGGAAGACCAATCTCTCTGGTTCTCAGCGGCGAACGTCTCTTCAGCGACAACTTCGAAGGAAGTTGTCACAGCAGGGGGGAGAGGTGAAACTTCTTCAGGTGCTCCTTCCCAAGGCAAGAAGAAGGGTATAGTTGCCGAGGGAAACTTGAACATAGTCTCACAATCTGAGGGGGAGAATCCTTCTCAGGTATGTCTTTCTATTGTACCCATCTCTTTCTATACCTACCACATCCCTGTCTCTTTCTAAGCCTTTATCTTTCTCTTTCCTAAAATGTACACCAACTCCTTTTTCACTTCTTGACCAGACAGTTCTCTCCCCTGCTTAAGGGAACCGAACTACAAATAATCCCAGGTTCTACAGCTGAAGAACAAATAATCCCAATCTCATTCAGTGAGATTGATGAACAAGAAGAAGAAGAAGAATCCCTGCTCCACCCAGGAAGGCCCTCCAGACCAACTCATTGGTCAGAGGAAAAACTGAACAGAAGAACAAAGATGATCTCATCTGGAGAGTCAATGGCTAAAGATCCCTCTTCAAACTCCATCTACAGAGCTTGACTTCCAGACTGAAGCTGAAATTGAAGAATCTGTCAGAGCTAAGAAACTGATCGCTGACACTATGGTCTTTCACTTTGATCTCTACATCCAATCACCCTCTTCCGCTTTCCTCTCGGAAACATCCAACATACTACCAAAGGTCGACTCACCAACGGATGTGATCTTTAGATCAATCACACGACTTAGATTTCTCAACGCCAAAATTAAAACATGCACCCTAATCTCCTTCTCGCACCCTTACCAGGATTCATAAACTTACTAACGGCAAAACTGAAATCATAACTCCACATTTCAGTGCCACTTGCCAAACTTTTTCTCTCGGTTTACCCACTTTCTCCGACAAATTCCAAATGTGTCGAAAACACATTTGCATTACTATGCTTAGAGAAACGATTACCCACGATTCTCACACGAGGTAATTAACCAAGATCTCCCAAAACATTACCCACTGTGCGAAGGCACCACACAATTCTTGCTTTGAAAACATAATTCCCCTATCCGCTAGAGTTCTTTCACACTCAATGAATACTTCGACATTCCCACGAATTTTCCTATCTACTACCAATTATCGTGAACTAAACGGTTTGACATTTCCATCAATATTCTACGGAATTACGATGAGCTCACCCAACAACTCTTCACGACCCAAGAACTCAAGGTTCCTCTATCAGATTGCCACCAACTACCACCTGAACACATAATTCTCAAATTAGAATACCACTTTACCAACCATCAACCATATCTAAATATCATACATGACACTTTTGAAAGTTCACCAGAAAACTCCGAGCAAGGATTCCCACCTACGCTCAGCCCAGACAACAACACAAGTCCACTACTTAATCTCAAAGAAACTCCTTACCACACCAATGACTTGCACGACCACTTAGGCATAAAATAACACTAACTCAACAAAAGGTCCATTACCACACCACAACCTCATACTACAGTCAAAATTTTTACGATCGCTCGGTATACCTACCAAATACCGTTCTCTTCATACCGCTCATGACACCAATATCTGAAATAAAGTCATTTCACGACTTTGCCTTCCACAAATCTGGATAAACCACCAAAATAAAGATCATCTAAATCACTCAGCAATTCTTTTTCCTTGCCAGCTCATCGCGATCTACCAGAAACGAACTCAGGTAGTCGGTAAGATTAAGCATACTACCTCACGGACCAACACGCTCGAAGTGCAACCCCTTCGATTGTGCTATATATCTTACTCCCATACGAACCATTAGAACCTCAAAGGAATTTACCTGACCAAACTAGCGGTCTTCCATTTTCGTAATGCCCACACAAGGTGATCCTATACCATGCCAGATACACACCATTCCCGTACAACCCCTTGCTTTCTCACGAAATCCCAGAAAATGTAACCATTGCTATTTCCTCATTTCCAGCGCCTCGACAAAGGCCACAACATTATGTCATTGACTTCATCAACACAGTCGACGTGGTGATACTTCAACAATGCTTCCGACCGACAAGGATTCCCAATGGAACCTACTCCTTCTAACGCGTCATAACTATCTCGTGCCCTATCGACTTCACACGTTGAAGGCACAAGACTTACTTGATATATAATCTGATTACCTGACCACCACAAACTCTGACTCGACGTCGATAACTTTTCATCCAAATACCACAACACTACTTATCAACATGTTGCTAAAAGGAGTATCTTAACGGCTTCGACTTCTACCCAGCCAACACCACTCGTCGGCTACCATAACTCAAGTTACCGATAAGAGTGCATGTTGCCACAAAACGAATCATTCTTAACGTCAAAGGTTAAGGTTTCCGTTATTCCCTGCCCTTCCCCAATGGGAATACCAAGGTCATGAATCGACCAACAACGTCCTGAACGCCACACTGTCCCTCTCCATCCTTAATTGCAATGCTTCCTTACGACCTAGCGAGTTAATAGCCATCATGCATGACAACATACTAGTTTGAAATTATTGACACATTTGAAATTCGACGAGTACCACAATACGATACAAGTTTGAGTATACACGACACTACACCGACATAAAAGAATAGCCATGCCCGACGATCTAGAGGATCGTTCTCACTCGACCCCACGATGAAATAAACCTTATACAATCAAAATCGATGTTAGAACAACTAAAAGTATTTTAAAGGAATCTTTACTCATGCAATTTATGAAATTATGACCAAATTCCTTATACTGAGCGAGTCAGTCGACTTTCACCCTTGTTGGCATGACGAACATGTCCATACCAGTCTCTCTTATAAAACCACACAGTTAAATGATATTATATTTTCCATAGAAATTAACTCATTTATAAAAGGAGTGAAATAGTTCACAAGGTAAAAAGTTCAAATTTTAACACACCCCGTAACAAAATTGCTCTTTCCAATCCAAACACACGTTTACACGCATCCTCTCATTTCCAAAACGAATGACTCACAAGATGCACACATACACACCAATATAAGACATGAACGACTCAAGCAACTTATTCGAAAGCACAATACACGATACTCCTTTTACATTGAAGGTTATTCACCCTCGTAAGGTCGACCACTTTCACTCACAACAATTAATCACAGACTCCTTTCTTCTGGCCAACTAGACAGGTCCCTCACAATTGCCACCACCTTTAGCACCATAGTTTTCCAACGTGCTTGCATGTCCAACTACCCCGTTACCACCGCGACTAAAGATTCACAGATCATGCGTCTTCACTTTGTCCTAGATAATCTTACCAACAATAGCTTGTCTCCATCCTCTCCTTGCTCCATATTGGCAATCAACACTGATATCACTTCCCAATCATCCTTGCCACTCTTCAGACAACTACAGATTCAAAAGGTTCATTCCTATTATTCGATTCTGGATTGAAACTCCCCTGATCCCCATTGACCGACGTAACAACTACCACAATGGAGACTCCCTTGAAGCGAAAAGCTCACCTCCAAACGGTTATTCTTCCTTGTTGGACCCAAGAAGTCCTTCCCCAAAACGAGTTATCTATATCCCAAACAATACTCACCCTAAAAAGGTGTTAACCTTAACACCATAAACGAGATCACACAACACACTAGAATCGACACTATCATTTAGATGATAGATCTTACTACCCATGCTACCCCCATCGATCGTCTCAACGATAGTATTCGAGCGTACCAATGCACCTGTAAATCCATAATGGCATTAGCCAGATGCTATTCTGAATTTACCGTACATGAGAGTCCTCACTGTTGTTATTACGACTCTCAATGATGAAAATCCTCCTTAAAGGCTTCCTATATCTCAGTTGTGTCCCCATACTCCAAGTTTACGTTTAGGCCCATCACGTCGCCTAAATCCCTTAAACTATGGCTATGATACCAATTTTAACAACCCAAAATTTCGTAAATAAGCATAATCGACTTACAATTAGATTCATACCAAAACGTTCCCAAAACAACAATTTTGAACTACAAGGTTTGCGGAAAACAACCTATTACACAACTGAGAATTTAATAGAACAACTAAGACTAGAGGACTAAAATTAGCAATCTTCTAAAGTAAGTCCCGAATCACATCTTCTCGTTCCCCATACTGGATCCTTCTACTTCACGATCTCCTGAAAAGGTTTTTAGTTTTGAAAGAGTGAGGGTTAGACCGAAAGGTCTAGTGAGTTCCCTCTCATAACAGTTCTCAAGCCATATCATCATATAGAAGATTTATAAACAGTTATAAACCAGTTCAGTTTTTGTAAAACTTCACACCCGCCAATCACGCTTTCGGCACACACTGACATCACACATAGGCGACAACGTGTCTGGCTCACACTGCCTTATTTTGGGACACCCCCCCATTGGCATAAACGAGACACCCCCCCCCCCCCCCCCGGTATGAGCGCTGGTGGGACACACCCCCGACTTAGGCCATACTCGCGAACTACAATGTATGCATACATTTTACACCAACAACACAATAAATGACAACCCACTTTCAATAAATCTCGCATATACAACAATAGTATAAATACAGCAGTGATTAATTAAACTTCACATGTTCGATAACATAAATAACTGAGGAATTCTTTGGTTAGTAAACTCACCTATTGCCTCTCGCTTTACACTTCATGCTAATGCCCGGTAATTACATCCTATGCCATAAAAAGATATAGGGTGGTAAGTTCTCCGCTCACCCTTACGACTTAGGCGAAAACCTCTCTTCGAAAATTTGCTCTCTCTCTCTCTTTGAATCCCGTCTCACGAACTCTCCCTACAGAAAACTTTTAGTTGCAAGTTCCCGGGTCTACCCGGTGGGAGACCCTGGGATCACCCGGTCAACAACTCCAAGGATCACTCGGTCCAAATCACCCGAGAGTCACCCGGTTAGGAATCACCCGGTTAGGAATCACCCAGGATCTCCTAGCTGGATAGAGCCCGAGGTCTCCCGGTTCCATACGCTGCCCGGGATCACCTGGCTGGAAAGAGCCTGGGTTCACCCAGTACACAACAATCGGGGTCACCCGGTGAAAGGGATACCCGGGCTTCCCCGGTATAAACATTCCCGGGGTCGCCCGGTGGGTAGCACCCGATCCCGACCCTCCTTGATCTCTAGATAAAACACGGTCGAGGCCAAGCAGCGACGCCGCAGGTTATTAATCTCCAGGCGTCAGCATCGACACCTAAATCAACACTCACCCAAACAACCAACTCACCAAAGGAAAGAACGAAACCCCATCGATTAAAAACCGAAATCCTAGGGTTCACGGTTCCAATCCCTTCAAGAACAAAGCCAGAGACAAAATACTACCCTTCTAACTAGGACAGTCATTGATTAAATCAAGAAAGCAACAACAGAGAGTAGTCTTACCTTGGATAGGATTAGTATCTGCTTGATTCCACTTGCGATTTCTCCTTCTCCAAAATTGCCTTGCCCTTTCTCTCATGGAAATAATCTCAGCCGCAAAGAATGGACAGAAAATAGAGTCCTTACGGCTAAACCCCCTTTTTCCCCAACTTTGCACCTTAGTCCCCAAACTTTGGTCATTTGAGCTAACTTACACCCACTTCCATCTGTATTCAATTTTTACATGGTTATTACAACTATTACAACAATGTAAAGAGTTTTGTGTTAGATCAGATTTGATATATATATATATATATATATATAGGGGCGTAATCAAAGGAGAACTCAGTAGTTTGTGATAATTGTGAGATCCAACCTCAACCAATCAATTATGGATATTAGTTATTTCTTCTAGTTAGTTAATTAAGGGTGTAATAGTAATTTGAGTGATTAAAATTTTGATTTTTTTTTCAAATTTTATCAATTATCTTTTTTATGTGCTTTCCTTTAATTTCTCAACTAAATTGAGATATGATCATATCCCTTCTCTATTGTTACGTTGCAAGTTATCCTTTGCAATATCACATTCCTCAATAAAACATTATTCTGTATTTTCTAGAGAAAAAAAAACTTTGTGTTCTTGTTTAAGATAGAAGAAAATTGGAAGCATGAACAAAGGATAAGGAAGAAGCGACTTACCTGTTTTGGGTATGTAGTATGATGGAGAAAAAGGTATGATTTAATTTCCATGTTTTTTATTTATTGGAATTTTTTTTGTTGAATTGCAAGAAAAAGATGAAGCTGATACCTTAATGGCATAACTTTTATAATCGAAAGTAAAGGATGATGATGATGCCAGCTTGATATTTATCAAAGAATGTTCTGCATTGGTAATGAAATGTCCAAAAGTTGATTGTTGAAGGCAATGATAATGGCCTAATATGCATTATGTTAGTGTATACAGATTGTACATCTAAACCGAGTGTCCTCATGGAAAATGGTATTGCAAATATTGCTAACACTCATTGACGTTTGTGGGAGAAAGTGTCAACGTTGTGGTAACTGGAAGGGTTATCTGATGTATCACAATAGGGTATCATAATGTTTCAAATCTGATGGGTGCCCCAAATTAACACATAAGTAGATACATCGTGTAAATCAGATGGCTACCACAAATTAACATATAATTAGTAGATACACATTGTATCACAAGGTGATAACACACAGGTTGAAAACATGTAAGGTAAAAAACACACATTGTTTCCAACTATTTATGCATTCTTGAATAGGTCATCACAATGTATCAAATATGATGGGTACCACAAATTAACACATAATCAGATGCACATTGTATCACACGGTGATAACATACAGGTTGAAAACATGTAAGGTAAAAAAAGACATTGTTTCCAACTATTTATGCATTCTTGAATAGGGTATCACAATGTATCAAATATGATGGGTACCACATATTAACACATAAGTAGATACACATTGTACCACAGGTGATAACACTGGTTGAGAAGACTGTAAAAACACATTGTTTCCAAGTATCTGTTCATTCTTGAATAGGGTATCATAATGTATCAGATCAACCATAAATGTGTCATGTTCTTCTTGCTTTGAACCCTTATTCTTCTTCTCCCTGTTTAAGCCCATTTATAGTCATTCACACAAATCATCAAGTGAGCGAATCACACTGTGGTGCATTTCGAAATCAATAAAAATAACCAGGTTATTCGTGTTCCATGTGTATCACTTCTTTAACCGGGTGAGGGTTTTTTTCTCTGCTTTCGTTCGTTGATGGTTTGAAATGGCAGAGAACTTGAGTTTGGTTTTTGGGGAAGATATTTGTTTCTTATGGTAGGATGATCGAGAAAAGGAATTGGTCGAATATTTTGGGGTTATAGTGGAAAATGTCATTTTTACCCTTATTAATTATAATAAATTGGAATTGGGCGGATTTTTTGGGCTTAAAATAATAAATTAATCATTTTAATATTAGCCATTGATTGTTTTATAAGGGAGGTTGAGATTGGATCTCACAGTTATCAAAAACTTTTGAGTTCTTCCTTTAATGCCCCCTATATATATGTATATGTATATATATGTATATATATATATATATATATGTGGTACAACCATTATAACGAACATTATAATAGATTACCCATTGTTAGGGATCATGAAAATTTACTATATTTTAAGATGACGACGAGTGAAAATTTGAAGTTTTCTAATGATATAATGAAAGTTCGGTTTCGAGGATTGGGAAAATACTTTGTGTAGAGGTACAAATCGTATTATGATGTATTTATGTTATAATATAAATGAAAATATAAGGACCACAATGATATATTCCAATTTGTACCAAAAATTACACATCAAAAGATATATATAGAGGAGGGATTAATTGGAAATCAATATTGACCAATCAATGAATTTTCCTATTTTCCTTTTTATTTTAACTGATAAGGGTATTTTAGTATTTTACCTAATTTCGTAATATATATATGGTAATTATTATTATTATAATATTAATTATTTAATTTGAATGCATTTTATACATGGTAATAATTGATGCTATATTAATTTAAAGTATGTACTTTTTGATTCCGATTTCAATCTCTTTTTAATTTAAAATATTCATTTTTTTAATTCCTATTAATTTAAACTATTTTCTTTGATTCCGATTTCAGCTTCATATTAATTTGAATAATTGAGCTAAACTATTTTTTTATTTATTTGATTTCCTTTTCATCAAATTTTGGAAAAGAGTTGTTTTTTATAGAAAATTCAAATATTTAATTATATTTAAAATCACTATTTGTTTTCATCGAATAGAAATATTTTAAAAATATATTCTTTTCATTTTTGTTATATATTTGTATGGTTTTTTTAATTGGAGTGTAAAAAATTAACCATACGGAGAAATGAAGGGTAACATGTTTGATGGTGTTTCGGCTAACAAAATTCATGTTCGAGATCTACTCGACAACAATGAAACGTTTTTATCATATTTTATTCGTCCGGTTGATGAAATTCCTAGTAATGATTCTGATAAGACTCCCAATAGATTAAACACGTGTTTGATGAAACAATATTGAAACTCATGAACCAATAGATGAAACACGTTTACACATGATGGATTTGTTATAGATGAAACAATGTTGAAACGTGTTTCATCAAATACGTGTTTGATGAAACAATGTTGAAATTCATGAACCAATTTGATGAAAATATAGTTTTCTCTTAATTATTCAAAACGAAGAAATCCATAATGATATTTCTTTATAACCCTGATAATTCTATTACAAAAATACAACATTTAATTAATTCTCAATCTAATAAAAAAAGTTGATAATTTGTTTCATACTTAAAATTATTTCAGTATTGATAAAAAATGCATAAGAGATAAAGTCGTAAATATTAATGATAAAAAAGAATTAAGTTTTGATTAAAAGCAAAAGTTTCCTTATTCAACGGATTTTATCTTGTTAACAAAATTGAAACAAAAAAGCAAAAGACACTTTTGCCCTTTTAGCCTATTATTATTAGTTTTCATTAATAAATTAATTCATTTATTACCATATTTAAGTCAAATAAATCTTGACCATTGATTACTAAGATCAATGGTATCTAGATGGTTTCCAAAGTTTCCAATTGAAACCACCTATATATATATATATATATATATATAGGAAAGTTCAAATGAAAACTCATTTTTCATCGTGCACGTGAGGACAAATCTCAGACACTCGATTTCTTTTGATCCAACAACTCATATTAAATAGAGTTTTTACTTTTAAAATGCTTAGGGGTAAAATTGGAAGAAAATTTAAATACACGTCTACCATAATTGACTTTTTATTTTATTTTTTAATTAAATTTTTTTTACCCAATTAAAGTTTAAAATACATTATCTTAAAAATTACTAATATTTTAATCAAAAAAATTACATCAAAAAAACGAGAATTTCGTGCTCTTCGATATGACATCCATCTCGATATAGTGTTTTTGTCGTTTTAACCGTTTTTTTACGTAAAGTGCTATATATGTGTTATATTCATTATGAATATTTATGTACGTTCAAGTTTGTACAACGCCTCGACACCGTAAGTATGTAACTCGACATCACCTTATTCACCATTTTCTTCAACGTCGTAAGACATCACATTTCTTCAGCACCGTAACCTAACACCCATCAAGACAAATCGAGAACCTATCGAGTAATTCTGTTGTGAATCGGGGAACAAAAGAGAGTGCGTCACGTCTCCACATCTTCACAGGTCATTCATGTGTTATTCATCATGAATAATGTATCATTCAGGATGAATAATACAACATTCAGGGTGAATAATTCATGATTCATGAATTCGTGTATTATTCGTCATGAATATTGTGTAATTCATACTGAATACTATATTATTCATCATGAATAATGAATGAATGTTCACATTTGTTATTCATACTGAATGTGGGACATCCGGGGATGCGCATACATATTCATAACGAATTAAACCAAATTTCGGTTGTGAATTGGGAAACAAAAGAGAGTGCGCCATGTGTCTACACCTTCACGGGTCATTCATATATTATTCATTATGAATAATATATCATTCATGATGAATAATAGAACATTCAGGGTGAATAATACACGATTCATGATAAATAATACATGAATCATGGATTCGTGTATCATTCATCCTGAATATTGTATTATTCATCCTGAATACTGTATTATTCATCATGAATAGTGAATGAACGTTCACCATTGTTATTCATACTGAATGTGGACACCCAAGGACGTGCATCATATTCATAATGAATATAACACATATATAGAATTTCACGTAAAAAACGGTTAAAACGAAAAAATCTTGAATATTGTATTATTCATCTTGCATACGGTATTATTGTTGATCCAAACTCTCTCAGTGATTTGATAACGACCCTCTTCTATACTTAGTGAAAATTACGTTTTAATATGTATTAGTGTTTCACCATCAGCGATCAGACTGAGTCTGTTCAGTTATCGCTGATGACCTTTCTTGTAAACATTTCATATGTATTAGTGTTTCACTATCAGCGATCAAACTGAGTCTGTTCAGTTATCGCTGGTAGTCTCTGATGTAAACAGCAACGTAATCCCAAAAGACATCTCGCGTCAACATATGTTCATAGCTGAATCAAAGACGAAGCCACTGAACAAAGACAAGTCTACTAGTGACCTGATGCGGATATCAGTGAAGCAAAGACGACTCTACTTATACGCGAAGGAACATGAGGAAAAGCTTCAGCGATAGCTGAACTTTATATCTCTGAAGGAAGAGATATTCAGCGATCAAAAGATCACGTAGCTTATGCCTCAAGTCTCCTTTTGTCTTACCTTGCACAACCAGTACGATGTGTCAGAACGGACACGTCTCTGCCACAAATCGTACAACAACTCTGTCAACTACACTGTTCATGATACGGCCGAAAACATGTCTCCCAAGGTCAGACTCCTAAAGCCAATCACTGAACGCCACGTGTAAAGTGCCCTGCCATGCATTTAATGCATAGGGTATAAATAGAAAGATTACCTCTCCATCTGAGAGTGTGCTCAATCCTTGAACTCCATATAGAAACCCTTGTTTTCTATCTCTCTTAATCCCCCATTCTCTGAATTTCTTGTGCAATCATCTTAGTGTTTCTTAAGTTTGTTTAGATTGAGTCTGTCTTAATCTTATTCCGCAACAAACTTGTAAATTGTATTTGATTTATCAATAAACAATTTATTAAACTTTAATTTCTGTGTTTGTATTCAACCCCCCCCCCCCCCCCCTTTCTACAAACTTGTTAAGCACCTTCGGGACCAACAAGTGGTATCAGAGCAGTTTGTTTAATCTAATAAACAAGATCTTGCTGTATACTCTTCCTTGCTATTCTAAAATGGCACTAAACACAAACACAAACTACTATGATAATGGTTCACTTTCTAAACCTCCTCGATTTAGCAGCAATAACTTTTCTGTATGGAAAAATCGAATGATGCTATTTCTTGAAGGTGCGAATCCTACTATACCTGAATATATAGAAAACGGACCCTATGAACCTGTTAGAATTATAGCTGCGGTTCCCGCTACTGCCACCACTGAAGCTGTCCCTGAACGATATGTCGTTAAGGAAATAAGACAGTGGAGTGATGAAGATAAAAAGAAGGTAGGCATAGATGCAAGAGCAAAGACCATTATATCAATGGCTCTGCCTGATGAAGTTTTCCATTCCATCATGCATCTAAAAACTTCTAAAGAAATGTGGGAAACCATATGTGTTCAATATGAGGGCACCACTGAAATCCAAGAGACTCGAAAGATTAACTTGGTAAGACAGTATGAAAGTTTTATAGCTGGTAAGAATGAATCTCTTTCTGACGTTCATCAGCGGTTTAACTGCCTAATCATTGACCTAAGAACTGTTGGTAGGACCTATTCTAATTCTGAGGTCCTAACAAAATTCTTGGAAAGTCTTCCTGAAAGCTGGGACAGTTATTCAATATGTCTTAAGCTGACAAAAGACTTACATACTCTCTCTCTAAGCACTCTGTATGGAATATTGCTCAACTATGAGCAATCTAATCTCCTGAAGAAGAATCTTGTAAAAGATTCTAAAGACTCCAAAAGCACTCCTGTTGCTTTAGTTTCGTCAGAGATAATTCCATCTCAGCGATCTACTCTCACCATCACTGAGTTAGATTCTGAATCTGAGGATCTATCAGACCCTGATCTTTCAGAGTTTAATGAGTCCTTAGCACTCTTGACAAACTCTTTTAAGAGATTTGCAAGAAAGAGTAACTTCCGAAGAAGTAAACCTCTCTCTCTTACTGAAAAGCCAAAATCAACTCCGGTTGATAAGGCTACAGCCACTTGCTATAACTGCGAAAAAATTGGACATTTTGCTAGTGAGTGCAGGTCGAAAAAGGTCTTCAAACCTTCTACCTCAAGAAGATCCAGTGATGACAAATACCATAAGCTGAAGAACAAATATCAAAAGCTGAAAAGCTATCAGCGAAAAGGTAAAGGTCTCATCGCTGAAGAACATGACTGGGCTGAATCAGAAGAATCATCTTCTGATGAAGAAGAAGTCGCTAATCTTTGCCTCATGGTTGAGATTAAAGAAGAAGTAGAAGAACCATCTGAACCTTCTATGAGCTACATATCATCTCAGGTATCTATCTCTACAAATCCCTCTCTGCCTGAAGCTGAGAGAAGTCACGCTGTTGATGTGCTGACAATTGACCTTTATAATGCTCTAAACGACAAAACTCAAGCTGAAAATAAAAATGTATATTTAACTCAAGAGCTAGAGAAATGTCATGAAAAGATCAGTGAACTAAATCTTTTAGAAGAAAAGTTGAAAGATCAAGTCATTATAAATGAAATCATCAGCATTGAACGCGAACAAGCCATCGCTGCTCTAAAAGCAGAAAAGGCTCATGTTGAAAAATGGTGCAAATCATCAACAAAGATCTCTGAGATAATAAATGATCAAACTCCTGAAAGTGATAAAACTGGTCTTGGTTTTTGGACACCTCAGGATGATCCTAAAGAAGAAAGTTCCTCGCTTAAGTTTGGAACTTTTGTCACATCTTTCTTTGACACTTCTTATAATCAATTCTATGCCTGTTCTTCTTCAAATCCCATCTCTGAGGAAAAATCCAAAGACACTAAGTCTACGAATAAAGGAAAGTCCATTCTCCTTCCTCAGAAGACAACCAAGAAAGCAAAGCTGAAAATTCCTTCTAAACCTTCAGCTAAGCAATCCTCTAGCTCTGTGATAGAAATTTTTGATCTCTGTCCTCCAAAGCTAAAGATTGACCTTAGACCAACGAGATCTGAAGAAATGAAAATCCCTCCCATATCTCATGAGAAAAGCCTTCTCGGACCTGGTCCTGCTCATCTTAAACTTGCAAAACCTTCTACTGATCCTAAAACCATTTTCAAATACAGAAAATGTTATCACTGTGGTTTTACTGATCATATTGCAAGTAAATGTCCACATACCACCAAAGCTGATAAAACAGCTAAAGTGAAGAAAAATGCCTCTAAGGCAAAGAAAGTCACCAAAGTTGAAAAATCAACCAAAGTGAAATATACCACTAAGGTTAAGAAATTAACCAAAGTGAAGATTACCACTGAAGCTGAATCTTCATCAGCTGTGAAGACTGTTGAATCTTCCTTATCCACTAACTCTGAAGGACCCATTGAAAAGTGGGTACCAAACAACGCTTAATCTTCCTTATGTATGCAGGGATCAAAGGGCATCTGGTATCTCGATAGTGGATGTTCTCGTCATATGACTGGACAAAGAGACCTGCTCACTGAATACAAGGAAGAGAAAGGTCCCTCTGTGACCTTTGGTGGAAATGGAAAAGGATTTACCCGAGGGTTTGGTGTCCTCAGCAATGGGACAACTACCTTTCGAAGAGTCGCTTATGTAGATGGACTGAAGCACAATCTTCTAAGCATCAGTCAGCTATGTGACAAAGACTACGAAGTTCGCTTTTCTAAGAAAGCATGTTCAGTGGTAGATGAAAAAGGAAAACTTGCTCTCAGTGGTTATCGAAGAGAAAATGTCTATGTAATAGATATGGACTCTACTATCACTGAAAACTTATGTTTTCTCTCTAAGGCCTCTTCTGATGTCAACTGGCTATGGCATAAAAGGCTCTCTCATCTAAACTTCAAAACCCTGAATTCTCTCTCATCTAAGGAACTGGTTTCTGGTCTTCCTCAGCACTCATATGCTAAAGAATCTCTCTGCTCAGCATGTGAAAAAGGAAAACAAACAAAAGCTAGTTTCAAGTCAAAACAAGTTTCCTCAGTGACAAGTCCTCTTCAGCTCTTGCATATGGATCTGTTTGGCCCTGTCAACATCCAATCAATAGCTGGAAAGAAATATACACTTGTCATTGTAGATGAATATTCTCGCTACACCTGGGTTATCTTTCTTCACTGTAAGAGTGATACTCCAGAAGAACTAATATCTTTTGTCAAAAAGATGGAAGTGCTGAACAATCTTACTGTTCGTTCAATAAGAAGTGATCATGGAACTGAATTCAAAAACAGTTCCCTAAACAATTTCTTTGAGAACAAGGGAATCTCTCACAACTTCTCTTCAGTAAGAACACCTCAGCAAAACGGAGTCGCTGAAAGAAGAAACAGAACGATCATAGAAGCTGCTAGATCAATGCTCAGCGATTCTCATCTCCCTACTCAATTTTGGGCAGAAGCTGTAAACACTGCATGTTTTACTCAAAACAGATCGCTGATAATAAAGCGATTTGGGAAGACAGCTTATGAACTTTTTCTTGGAAGGAAGCCTTCTATCAGCTTTCTTCATATCTTTGGTTGTCAGTGCTTTATCTTAAACAACAGAGATCAACTTGGAAAGTTCGACCCAAAAGCAGATGATGGAATATTTCTAGGATATTCCTCCATCTCCAAAGCCTACAGAGTTTTCAACAAGAGAAGACAAACCGTAGAAGAAACAATTCACGTCACTTTTGATGAAACTCGCTCAGCGAACTCTAAACCAATCGCTGACAATGAAGAGTTAAATGCTTGGATGCTTTCTCACTACAGAGAAACAGAACCCTTCTTCTCAAACCATCAGCATTCTGATCCTTCAGCCGCTGATGATGATCCAAACATTATACATCCTACCGCTGAATCCACCTCATGGGTTTCAGCTGAACCTCTAAACACATTACTACCATCAAATCTGCCTTCGTCTGGAAACCTCTCTGGTGAACCTACTCAACAGTTAATTGCTGATGAACCTCAAACATCCTCATTAGTAAACATCCCAATTGTTGATCCAACCTCTGAGTTAAGCGATCATGCTCCTGCTCAGCGATGGACCAGAGATCACCCAATAGATCAAATTCTCGGTGATCCAGATGTAGGTATTCAGACACGACGAAGCTCAGGTAATATCTGTCTCTTTGTAAACTTTCTCTCTTTAATAGAACCAAAGAAGACTGATGATGCCCTCAGAGATCCAAACTGGGTCAGCGCTATGCAAGAAGAGCTGACTGAATTTTCTCGAAACAAAGTTTGGAATCTCGTTCCTAGACCATCTGATAAAACTGTAATAGGCACCAAATGGGTGTTTAGAAACAAGTTAGATGAACATGGAACTGTAACCCGCAACAAGGCTCGACTTGTTGCTCAGGGATACAGACAAGAGGAAGGCATAGACTATGATGAAACCTTTGCCCCTGTGGCCAGGCTCGAAGCAATTTGACTATTCTTAGCTTATGAAGTCTATAAAGACTTCATCGTTTATCAAATAGATGTAAAATCAGCATTTCTGAATGGAAAGCTGAATGAAGAAGTCTATGTAGAACAACCACCAGGGTTCTATGACCCTAAGCATCCAAATTATGTTTATAAATTGGATAAGGCTCTCTATGGTCTAAAACAAGCCCCTCGTGCTTGGTATGACACTCTCTCATCTTTTCTTATCTCTGAAAATTTTGAACGTGGCAAGATTGATAATACGTTATTTTTCAGAAAGATAAAAGGTCATATAATTCTTGAACAAATATATGTTGATGACATAATATTTGGTTCTACTAACCCATCTTTGTGTACTCGCTTCGCTGAAAGAATGAAGAAAGAATATAAAATGAGTATGATGGGTGAGCTGACATATTTTCTTGGTCTTCAGATTAAACAATCTGACAAAGGTACTTTTATCTGCCAAGGTAAGTATGTTAAAGATATGCTGAAGAAGTTTGATCTCACACAAACTTCAGCGATGAAAACTCCTATGGCACCACCCCTAACACTTAACAAAGATCCTTCTGGAAAACCTGTTAATGTCACTGCCTATAGAGGAATGATAGGCTCCCTGCTGTATCTCACAGCGAGCCGACCTGACATCATGTACTCTACTTGTTTATGTGCACGCTATCAATCTGAACCCAAGGAATCCCATCTGATCGCTGTAAAGCGAATTTTCAGATATCTGAAAGGAACTCCTAACCTCGGTCTTTGGTATCCCAAAGACTCAGGGTTGGATCTAACTGGTTATTCTGATAGTGATTTTGCAGGCTGTAAACTCGACAGAAAGAGTACCACTGGTGGATGTCAACTCCTGGGAGGAAAGCTGGTAAGCTGGACAAGCAAGAAGCAAAATTCTGTGTCCACTTCCACAGCTGAAGCTGAATACGTAGCCACTGGAAGCTGTTGTTCTCAAATCTTGTGGATGAGAAATCAACTATTAGATTATGACCTTCAGCTGTCAAAGATTCCTATCTATTGCGACAGCACTAGTGCTATCGCTATAGCAAATAATCCAGTGCTACATTCAAAGACAAAACACATAGAGATCAGATATCACTTTATCAGAGATCATGTGATGAATGGTGATATTGAACTTCACTTTATCCCTACTGACTTTCAGCTTGCTGATATATTCACCAAACCTCTTGATGAGACAAGGTTCAACTTTCTCATCAGTGAGCTTGGAATGTTGAACCTTGAAGAATAATTCTTCAGCGTTCATGTATTGTGTCAGTAATCAAAAGTTCCCCTTTCATCATTCTCTGATAAATTTTCTGACCCTCAGGTATGTTTTCTCAATCCCTACAACTGAATCTTCATTCAGTTGAGATGTTTTTTAAAATATAAACCTTAATCACTGATATTTCTTGTCAGTGATCCTTTTAAAAAGAAAATCTATCCCCATCTTTACTATCAGGGATATTTTCAAAAAGAAAATCAATCGCTGATTTTTTCTTCAGTGATAATTTCAAAACGGACAAATGAGTAGTCTCTCTCTTAACTATGACGTCATTTGAACCGACAATCCACGACATGCCTTTTCTGAGACGTTCGTCCGTTGCTCTTCTATCCAATCAACTTCGTGGGACGTGTCCATGTCATGATGAGCATTTGTTTTTCCCGCTTCTCTCACACTCTCTCTCCTCTCTCTCACGTATAAAAAGAATGTTTTTCCATTCTTATCATTTTTACGCCCTCTGCAAATACTTTCAAAGCAAGAATACTTTCAAGCATTCTAGCAATTCTCAAGCATTTGCATCTTCAACCTCAAAGATCAACAGGTTATTCTTGATCTTCTTCATCTTATTCTGTTCTCAAATCTCATTTATAAAATCATTTTCATTTTTGATTTTATTCTTTAAAAACCATGTTACTTTGATTTTCTCTATTCAAGAATCTTTGGTTTTTCTTCTTGTTCTTAAATCTTGTTCTAAGATAAACTGTTTTCCTCTACAAATATGTTGATTTCCTATGTTTCTTTCCTCAAAATATAAACTAGCAAATCTTCCTTATTTTAAGACTAAACCTTTTTCTACTCGTTTATCTACTTCTGATTCAGAATGACTCAATCTGCACTTATCGCCTCAAAGAACGTCAAATTCGCAATTTCTGACTCTGAGCTTCCAAAAAACAACCATCTTGCTCGCCTCGACTTTGATGGTGTCAAGTATCCTCATCTGAAGGAGGACGCAATGTTTCTGAAGCAATCCTGCATTGCTTACGCTATCACTGTGGATCCAACACCCTCCAAAGCTCTTCTCCAGCAATTCTGGTTTACTGCTGATGAAACCTCTATCATCAACAAAAAGGGTGAACAGTTCCTGCTATCTCCTTCAGCACTCAACTGGGCTCAGGGATGATGACTGCCCTAGGCCTGAGGAAAGCTCTACGTTTTCCCGACAAACCCAGGAATGGATTCGACGCCTTGCCAACTGACGCTGAACTCATCCAATTCCTGGATGCCATGGAATACGCTTGGGAACCCAAACTAAGAACTACGATTCCCAACAAGAAGCTGACTCTTGTGAAGAAGGCGCTGATGCCTTCCCAGCTAAACTACATCTTCTCACATTTCATTCAGTGCATGATTGGGAAGAGTGGGTCACTGGACCAAGCCAGCAAGGTTCAGGTCCAGATGGCTTACTCAGTGATAGCTGGACGCAACTTCGACTACGCAACAGCTATCTTTGACGACCTGAAGTCAAAGATAGAGAAGACCGAGAGGGATCCCAAAGTTCCCTACGTACGCTTCATCTGCGCGTACCAGAAGTTTCTCTACCCTACCACTTACCCCACCAACTCGGATGCATGTTTTCCGAAAGTGGGTCAGCGATCCTTGGAAGTCAAGCCGCTCCCCAACGAGGTAAGTATTTCTGAACTTCGCTCCCGTCTCTCTCTCCTCACTTCTTCGTCTTCAGCGGCCACGCAGGAGGTTCCTTCTTCTGCTATCCCTGCCGCTACCCCTTCCAAACGACCATCAACTGGCTCCCTTGGTCCTTCGAAGAAGGCCAAGGTGACCAAGGAGAAAGCTACTTCTAGCTCTATACCTAAGGATGTTTCTCTACAAACTTCCTTGGATGCTTTCGTGGGTCTCTCCTCCACATCCTCAGCTCCAACCACTTCAACCGTGCCAGCGATCTCGGCCGCTGCCACAACAACAGTGACACAACCTACGATCTTAGCTCAACAACCTAAGGTAACTACCACTATCCCTACATCTTCTATCCCCATCTCTAGTCCTTCTATTTCTTTGGTCTCTAACCCTCCTTCTATCCCTACTCCTCAGTTTGGACCCATAGGACCTGAACATCATTCTTTTGAGGAATCCATGCAATTCTACAAAATGTTTGATAATTCAGGTATCCCTATAACCTTAAACACTTCTCCCAACTCACCATATAAGCCTGGTTCTGAAACACTAACTTATCTTTCAGGTCCTAGCTTGGCGACTGTTGACAACAATGTCAACAATCTGAGTGCAAAGGTGAAATCCATGACTGCTTCTCTCAACACCACCACCAACGCTGTTCAATCAGCTGGTGAAGCGCTGAAGACGCTGACTGTCACCTGCGCCTCTAAAGCTGATATCTCTCAAATCGCTACTCTTCAGGAAGCGATTGTCAAAGTCAGGGAAGAATCCAAGCAGCAGTATGATGACCTGTCTGCAAAGATCAACTCCTGCACTGCTACTCTTCAGCAAGTCCTCAACAAGCTGAATGAACCAGCTCCAACTCCTGCTCCATTTACAGATGACGATAGAACTGCTCTATGCGTAGCTGTGGATTTTATTCAACAAGCTACGTCCGACATCCCTGTACTTGAAGATCGGCTCACAGGACTGGAGGCTGAAGTCCAGAAGTTGGCTCACGCAAAACCTTCATCTCCTATTAAAGATCTCTCCCTTGGTGATAATGGCAAAGAGGGGGAGAAGACCGCTGAAGAAAATACGGAGGTTGAAGTCACTGCTGAACAACTAAAGGAAACTCCCTCTCAGGTTGAGGGGGAGATAGCTGCTGACAAAGCCCCTCCCACCATCGCTGATATAGTCGATGATGAAGAGGAGGAAGAAGACGATGATGAAGACCTTGATCTTGAAGATCAAGATGATGATTCTCATCAAGATGATGATGATGATGACGATGAATAAGATCAATCTCTCTGGTGTTCTTCAGCCGCCACATCATCAGCGATAGCTTCGAAAGAAGTTATCCAAGCAGGGGGGAGACAAGAGACACCTTCAGGAACCCCTTCCCAAAGCAAAGGTGCATCTGCTGAGGGAACCCTGAAGATGATCTCACTACCTGAGGGGAATCCTTCTCAGGTATGCCTTCCTCTTGTTCCTTTTTCCTTCTATAAAAATCCCACCCCTGTTTCTTTCTAGCCTTTATCTCTCTCATTTCCTAAATAAATCTAACCTTTTTCATTTTTCTGACCAGACAGTTCTCTCCCCTGCTTAAGGGTAAAGAGCTCCAAATAATCTCAGCCGCTGAAGCTGATGACCAAATAATCTCAGTCTCTGTCAGAGAGATTGATGAAGAGGATGAAGAAGAAGAAGAGTCCCTGCAACATCATGGAAGGCCCTCAAGACCGTCTCACTGGTCTGAGGAAGAGAGAAAGAAAAGAACAGAGATGATCTCTCATCTGGAGAGTCAACGACGAAAGGTCCCTTCTCAATCATCAGAACTGCAATTTCTGACTGACGCTGAAATTGAAGAATCCGTCAGGGCTGAGAAGCTGATTGCTGACTGTCAAAGAGATGCCTCTCTGGATCTCAAAATTCAGTCTTCTCAAGTCAAAGACAAGAAGCTGAAACGCAAACCAGTAGAAGTCCAGGCAGCTCTGTTGAAAGAGATTGAAAAGGAACGCTCCAAAGAAAAAGTGGTCAGCGATAATACAATCGATTGGTGCAAGCACAAAATCGACTATCGCTCTGACCCACTGAAGATCGTAGCGGTTGCTATCTTTGGAAGAAAGAAGAAGGATAAGCTCTCTGTCACCATGGAAATTACCAGAGAGGATGGAAGCTGCAAGGCTATGTTCATTTCAAAGCTGGAAGACTTCGGCTACATGGAGTGGCTTGAGTTCAAAGATGCGCTGAATAAATCAAAGTCAACATACAGAGGCTACGTTGAAAGGGTGAATGATGCTCTCATCAACAAAGTCGCTGCAATACTAAAGGTGCCATCTACTCTTCCCTCAAAATCCATGCAAGTCAAGAGAAAGCCCGTCTCCTCCTCGTCTGATAATGTCGCAGTGATAAGGAATGAAACCTCCATAAAATTCTCCAGAGAAGCTCTGTTCGGTCCTCCTCCTGATCTTTCAGTTCTGGATCTCTCTCTGCCTCCTGGCGGACCATATGTTGCAGGACAAGTTCTTGAAGAACCTTTTGGAATCTTCTTCAGAGATGACGAGGAACAACTCAGATTTCAAAGGGTCTCTGAAATCCCTATTTGTCCCCTCGCTCTTCTCAAGGATCTCATGTGCCTATGGTGTACTCTCTCTCCTGCTGCTGAGCCAATCATAGCGATTATCTGCAAAGAATCTTTAGAGCGAAGGCAAAAAGGAGAAGAAATACCTGAGTATTTGATCAATCCTCCTAAACCCTCTTTAGATAGCTGATAGATTAGTTTTCTTTCTTGTAATCTATTAGTTCAACTTACAGTAGTTAGTACATCACTTGTACTTGTAATTTTCATTCCTTGTAAATCTTTTATTGGATTAATGAAAATTTCAGTGAAGTACTTAACTCCATCAGTGCTGTAAAAGATCCCTCAAAATAGTAATTGGGACATGTATGTTATGAGTCCTGATTATTCCATCATTTTGAATAAAAAAGTAATTTTCTTCAGTTACTTTGTCATTATCAAATAGGGGGAGATTGTTGATCCAAACTCTCTCAGTGATTTGATAACGACCCTCTTCTATACTTAGTGAAAATTACGTTTTAATATGTATTAGTGTTTCACCATCAGCGATCAGACTGAGTCTGTTCAGTTATCGCTGATGACCTTTCTTGTAAACATTTCATATGTATTAGTGTTTCACTATCAGCGATCAAACTGAGTCTGTTCAGTTATCGCTGGTAGTCTCTGATGTAAACAGCAACGTAATCCCAAAAGACATCTCGCGTCAACATATGTTCATAGCTGAATCAAAGACGAAGCCACTGAACAAAGACAAGTCTACTAGTGACCTGATGCGGATATCAGTGAAGCAAAGACGACTCTACTTATACGCGAAGGAACATGAGGAAAAGCTTCAGCGATAGCTGAACTTTATATCTCTGAAGGAAGAGATATTCAGCGATCAAAAGATCACGTAGCTTATGCCTCAAGTCTCCTTTTGTCTTACCTTGCACAACCAGTACGATGTGTCAGAACGGACACGTCTCTGCCACAAATCGTACAACAACTCTGTCAACTACACTGTTCATGATACGGCCGAAAGCATGTCTCCCAAAGTCAGACTCCCAAAGCCAATCACTGAACGCCACGTGTAAAGTGCCATGCCATGCATTTAATGCATAGGGTATAAATAGAAAGATTACCTCTCCATCTGAGAGTGTGCTCAATCCTTGAACTCCATATAGAAACCCTTGTTTTCTATCTCTCTTAATCCTCCATTCTCTGAATTTCTTGTGCAATCATCTTAGTGTTTCTTAAGTTTGTTTAGATTGAGTCTGTCTTAATCTTATTCCGCAACAAACTTGTAAATTGTATTTGATTTATCAATAAACAATTTATTAAACTTTAATTTCTGTGTTTGTATTCAACCCCCCCCCCCTTTCTACAAACTTGTTAAGCACCTTCGGGACCAACAATTATTCATCATTAATAGTAAATGAACGTTCACCTTTGTTATTCATACTGAATGTGGACACCCGAAGACGTGCATGCATATTCATAATGAATATAACACGTAAAAAACGGTTAAAACGAAAAAAAAAAACTATATCGAGATGGATGTCATATCGAAGAGCACGAAATTCTCGTTTTTTTATGTAATTTGTTTGATTAAAATATTAGTAATTTTTAAGATAAATTATTTTAATGTTTAAGAGGTAAATTTTTTTAATTAAAAATAAAAATAAAAAGTCAAAGAAGGTAGGCGTTTATTCAAAATTACAAATTTGTTCTTAATCACTTCCCAATTAACCTTATTATATATTAACCATTGATTAGTTTTCTAAGTTTTGATCAATGGTTAAGATTTGTCCTCATGTGCACAATGAGAAATGAGTTTTCATTTGAACTCACCCCTATATATATATATATATATAGGGTCAGGTTTACGTGAGACCAAGTTGTTTCCGGGAGACCGCGTGAGACCAAGCCTTAAAACATGAAACTTCACACCGAAACACTGTGAAGGTAAAAAACATTCGAACATTCATAATGTAATCACACTATGAAGATAAAAAAACCTAAACCAAGTTAAAAAAAAATCAAACTTTCACAGTGAAGACGTTGTGAAGGTAAAAAAAAACGAACATTCACAGTGAAAAACACCGTGAACGTAACATTTACGGTGTTTTCCCTATGAAGAGTTCGATTTTTTTTACATTCAAAGTTTTTTGGTGTGAAGTTTCATACTTTAAAGCTTGGTCTCACCGGTCTCACGGAAACTGTTTGGTCTCACGCGAACTTAAGTCTCTCTCTCTCTCTCTATATATATATATATATATAAGGTGTGTTTCTTTTACAAACCCAATATAAGCCATTAACTCATTTGATTTACGGTCAAGGAAAAAAGTAGTGGCAGCAATGTAATTAAGTGAACATTTTAATTTTAATTTATAGAGTTGAGAGAGGCTTGAGGGTATATTGGGTATAATAAAAATCAATCATCTCTCTCTTCTAAGGGTTCAACAGCAGATCTAGGGTTTCAAGATTTGTTCATCTTTCCTTCTCCCTCACCCAAGTACCGCAGTCTTCAACAATCTGAAGTTTCCGTCTTCAACAATGGGTTATGCAGGTCGTCTTTAACAACGCGATGGGTTCTGCAGGTCGTCTTCAACAATCTGAAGTTTTCGTCTTCAACAATGGGTTCTGCAGGTCGTCTTCAACAATTTGAAGTTTCTGTCTTCAACAATGGGTTCTGCAGGTCATCTTTAACAACGCGATCCTTAAACCTATCCGCCGGCGGCGACACAATCACCGGCGAATACCAAGAACCCTAGATGTTGCAGGTCTAGATCTTCATTCATTGATTCCATCTTCATGTTTCTAGGTTTCTTGGGTATTCATGGTTTTCTGGTTACATGTTTTTTTGGTTCCATGTTTCTGGGTTTCATGATCATCTAAATTCATGATTTTATCTGGATTCATGATTTTTATCTAGGTTCATGATTTTTATTTGGCTTCATGATTTTATATGGGTTCATGATGTTTATGGGTTGATGATTTTGATTTCATGTTTCTTGGTTCAGTTCATGTTTTGGGTTTCATGATCTCGATCTTCATCAAGATCTGTAGACCGGGTATTCTTCATATTTGTTTTCTATTTTTTTCCAGATCTCCGGTGAATAACATTTTTGGATGATCAGTTACAAAAAGAAATAAATTTAAAAAAAATAAAACAACATGTTAAAAACCCTAAAATACTCTCCACAAATTAAATGTGCATAAAAAAGAAATTACGTGATTGGTGGATTTCAGTTTGTAAAGTTTGTTTGCACAAACTAACTGGTTCGCAAAAGAAACGGACACTAACTGGTTTTCATACGTGCATGTACATATTTGGGCAAATACATATACCTCTATGCGTCTTAATTCTTCATCCTAACACACACAAAGCTTGAGACAAAATTAATAGATGGAAGCTAGGGAGAGATTAAAAGAAAGAAATCAAATTAAAACACAAATATCCGATCATTGACACTAAAAACCACACACACAATTGTGATCCTTTCAAGTAGAGAAACGTGTTTTAGGTTCTGAAGTTTGTCGAGTATAACATGACTTTTAAACCTCTTCTTTGAATATATTTTTGTCTTCTTAAACACACTCAATTACTATATATCTTTTGAGAGAATAATAGAAGAAAGCTTTTTTTTTGTTGTAAAAACATGTTTTTGACTTACACTACAAAATAAGGAACTTTAACCGATAGAAAATTTTGTCGGTAATCATCACTAAAAGTCAGATTCGTCAGTGAAAGTCTGTCAGAAGAGATATTGTGGGAAAAGGCATCTCCGACAGATCAGAGACGAACACCTTTACCGACGGTTGGCCATCACCGACGGATCCTGTCACCGATGGATAACATTACCAACGGATCACTGATAGCAAAGGTACCGAGAGATCATTGACGGAATAATTAATTAAAAATAATTATTACTGACGGTTTAGAAAACATTATTAATTAAAGTAATAATTACCGACGGATATTCATTAGTGACCATCGATAATTTTGATTTTTTTAAAAATAATTTAAGAATATGTATTTCCTGTACAATCAAACCTGCCAAAATTGGAAAATACCATACAAAATCAAAACATAAATCTATTTTTACAAATTAATCCCAAAGTAGCATTAAAAATCTACAAAATCCTACAACGAGGGAGGGGGAGGCTTTCCACCCTGGAACTGCCTCATGAATGCAGAAAACTGCTCGGTCAATGCTTTCTGTCGAGCTAGCTCGTCAGTTGTCTCTTTCTGTAGCCGCTCTAAAGCTATTGTATTTCTCTGTTCATTCTCCAATGGGTCCTCATAGCTCGTCAACCTATCTTTTAGCGTATCTACGTGAAGTTATTCAACATTTGACAAACATATAACAATGTTAGATGATAAATGATTGAAAAACAATATACATATATGATAACTATATGAAACATACCTCCCGGCCAGTATCTTATGAGTTCTCGCTGCTGCTACTGGCGTCGGGATCACCGGCCATAGCAAACCAAGGATCCTAACTGGTCATGTTGATTCAAACTCTCTTAGTGATTTGATGATAATCCTTATACTTAGTCATAATTACTTAAATTTGTTTTAGTTTATTTGTTTCACTTTCAACGATCAACATTGAGTCTGTTCGGTGATCGCTGAACATGCATTGTAACAGTTAGCCTAAGTGTTTCCCGAAGACAAAGCCTCACACCAAAAGAAATCTTTAGGGATTTCGAAGATATAGCTAAAGATAGAGACAATCTATTCATGATCTGAAGCAGCATTCCGTGAACCATGACTTGTCTACAAGGCAAGACAATCTTACGAAAACTTAACAATAGCTGAAATGTTTCTCAGCTATTCAAGCCATCACTGATTAATGAGTCTTGCTCAACAAGATTTGTTTTTGTCTTATCCTCTTGCATAAAAGGACGAAGGAACAATAGTACGATTGTTTTCTTGTCTACAATCGTGCTTACCAACTATATGCCCCTTCTTACACATGAAGCTCAAAACATGTTAAAGAAAAAGGACAAGAACATACATCCACTCATCTATTGACATGTGGATTGTACCATCTGACTTTCATTAAATGCAACAGGTATAAATAGCAGAGAAGACTCCTCTTCGTTGTTAAGCCTTCATTCTGCTTCTAAATCTCTTCTTCATGTCGCTGAAACTTTGTCAACTGGGGTTGATTTGGGCTTATTAGCAATATCAAGAGGTTTGTTTCTTTGAAAGTTACTATTTCTTACAAATCTCCTAAAGGAGTTTGTCAAGAGTGCAGTGACTCATCAAACTCCTAAATATAAGCTTTTGAAAAATCCTCAGAGTTATAAGGATCTAACTCAGTTATTGTGAGAGTAGAAGAGCACTGAGAAGGAATAATCTCTTAAGAGACTAGAGCAACAAGAGTACTTTTGGAGTCTTTGGAATCTTTTATATGATTTTTTCAGCTGACGGGATTGTTCATGATTCAACAATATCCCGTAAAGAGTTCTAAGGGATAAGTTTTTAAGGTCTTTTGTCAGCTTGAGATACATTGAATAAATGTCCCAGATTTCAAGGAGACATTCCAAAAACTTTGTCAGAGTTTCAGAATTGGAATATTCCCGACCTACACTCCTAAGGTCAATCAATAAGCAATTAAAGTGTTTATGTACCTCAGATAGAGATTCATTTTCGCCACAAATGAACATCTCAATCTCATACTATCTTACCATATTTATCTTTTTGGTTTCTTATAGTGCAGTAGTACCTTCATATTGGACACAAAGTGTGTCCACATGGATTTAGAGGTTTTGAGGTTCATAAAAGAATGATGCGCCATGGCAATGATAGTTCTAGCTTTGGTGTAAATTGCCAATTTCTTCCTCTCTTCATCATTCCATTGATGAACTTGCTTTGCTACATATCTTTCAGGTATGGCTTCAGTAGTAGCAGTAGCAGGAACAACAAGATCAAGTACAGATGGAACATAAGGTCCATTTTCAATGTAGTGAGAGATCTCAAGATCTACACCTTCAAGGAAGAGAGATATACTAGTTTTCCAAAGAGAAAAGTTATCTCTGCTAAATCGTGGTGGTTTTGCAAGAGAACCATTATTGAGATAGTTGTTTGTAGCTAAATCCATTTCGATAAATCTTTTAAGATTTAGAGTAGAATGATAAAACACTGCTCTGATACCACTTGTTGGTCCTAAATGGGTCTAGAAGAGATCATAGTTTTGGGGGGGGGGGTGAATACAAACACACAAAATTTTCTTTTAAAATTATTTTATTGATTATCGATAAATCAAAATAGAATTTACAAATTTTTTGTGGAAATAGAAAAGGTAATCTGATTCTAAACAATATGTGAGAATCACTAAGAGTCTTGCACAACAAAAGATAAGAACAAAAAATAAAATATTTACAAGAAGAATGAAGGCTTAACAAAGAAGAATGGTATTCTCTGCTATCTATACCATTGCATTTGATGCAAGTTAGAGGGTACAATCCATGCGTCAATAGATGAGTGGGTGCATGTCCTTGTCCTTTTTCTTTAGCATGCTGTGAGCCACATGTGTAAGAAGGGGTAGATAGTTGATAACCACGATTGTAGAAAAGAAAGCAATCGTACTATTGTACCTTCGTCCTTTTGTGCAAGAGGATAAGACAAAAACAAATATTGTTGAGCAAGACTCATTGATCAGTGATGGCTTGAATTGCTGAGAATCTTTTCAATTATCGTTGAGTCTTGGTTAGATTGTCATGTCTTGTAGACAAGCCATGGTTTCACTGAAGGCCTCTTTAGATCATAAGTAGATTGTCTCTATCTTCAGCTAATTTTTTGACATCATTGAAGGTTTGTTTTGGTGTGAGGCTTTGTCTTCGGGAATCACTTAAGCTAACTGTTACAATGCATGTTCATCAATCACTGAACAGACTCAGTGTTGATTGTTGAAACTGAAACAAATAAACTAAAAAAGTCCTAAGTATAAGGATCATCATCAAATCACTGAGAGAGTTTGGATCAACAATCTCCCCCTATTTAATGATGACAAAGCAACATAAAGAAAATTGCTTAACTAAACAAAAAGGAAATGAGACTCATAAAATGCTTGTCGCATTTACTGTTTTGAGGGATATTTTTCATCACATTGATGGAGTAGAGTACTTCACTGAAATTTCATTAATTCGTAAAGGATTACAAGGGAAAAATGAAATTACAAGTATAGTAAAAATACACAACTGAAAGATTTACAAATTGATAAATATAAGAGATACATGGCACACTGCCACCTATTAGCTAAGATCGTCAAAGGTAATATAATCAACAACGACTTCATCATTCTTCTTTCTTTTCAGTAACTATATTCTTATCATCCTATGAAGGATTCCTCCATATTCGCTGAGGTCGCACCAAAGATGTTGGTTTAAAAGGTGAGCAACAAAACAGAGATAAAGTTCAGAGTGTCTCTGAAACCTAAACTTACCATCATTATTGATGAAGATTATACCATACTCTGGCATGCCTATTACTTCACCAGCACAGTAAGAATCTCTAACTGGCAGGGTCAGATTTAACATTGAAATATTAGGTACTAGACCGAGAACATCATCTTTGGAAAATTTGATGTAGTGCTTGTTCTTGTGAGGCGCATCTTCTTTAGAGGCCTGAATTGATTTTCTTCAATGAGAAGGCTTCAGTGGTAGAGGAATTACTTCAACTATTTTTGATATTCTTTCAAAGAGCTCGTTCAGTATATGCTCAACCAATCCTTTGTACTTAGACTTGGATTTTTGAATGGCTTGTCGAATCTCCAACCGTTCAGTGAATCCATACATATTAAGAATGAAGGGAATTTAGTGACTGCGGTTTGATTATCCTTGAAGATGACCATAGACACTAAAATACCTCCATCATTTGGTCTTCCAGAGATGGTGACGTTTATGATCTAGGTATTCATCGCCCTTACATTCAATCGATCTCTTCACCAGTTCACCTCTTCCTCTTCCTGAGATAGAATCAGTTCTTTTTTCTTTTTCAGCTTCCTTCAGGATAAGATCTTGATCATAAAGTGGATTTTTGTTCTTGAATCTACCTTTAGCATGAGCTTCAACAACGAGTGAGTATGCCAACTTCTCACTATCGTTCATTTGTTTCTTTCTTTCTTTAAGTGCTCGCTTAGCTTTCAGGGTTTCTTCCTTCTAGGCTTTCAAGGATTCTTCCTTCTCAACAGGGTATGAAGAAGGATTATTACCCTAGACTGATTGAGTTGGGCCTTTAGTTAGGCCCTATTACTTGATTCCTCAATTTCAAAGGTAGAGGGAAAGTGTGAGGATATGCACGGCCTGAGGTCAACATCATTTTATTCAACTTCCAACTCCAACTGATAAGCCAAGATGATGTCTTCAGCTTGAGATATGTGCCTTGGCGGGGACTCCAGCAGGGGATAGGATGAACTAGAAGAAAGTGTAGGAAAAAGGGGTAAGTCCACTATATATGGAACATTAGAGGGTAAGGAGAGGAGAGAGCTAGATAAGGGTTTAGCAACAGAGAAGGGAAGAGTGTATAGGGTTAAAGCAGTTTGTACCTTTTGATGAGAGAGCTCCCCCTCAGATAGGCGTAAAATATAAAGATTTCCTTCAGCAGCTGGTCCTTTGCCCTTCCCTGAGTAGGACTGCGATTTTGAGGGCCTCTCCCCTTGTGTTGTTGGTTCCTTGATGATGAATCCCTTTAATGAACGAGAAGTGATGCACTGGAATACGAAGCCGTCAATGTCATCATCATCTCCTTTGGGTTGATCATTTTCTTTATCAGGGATCTCAGGAATTTCTGAGTCCTCTTCTTCTTCATCATTAACTTCATCAATTGTGAGAATTGGTTCAGTCCTCTGAGCAACTAAGACGAATGGTATGGGGACTAAGTTAGCATCATCTTCATCGTTTTTGTCTTCTTCTTCTTCTTCTTCTTCTTCTTCAACTCTTCCCTTTACTAAGGAAGGCTCATCTTGAAGTTGACACATCATCATTTGAGAAGGGATGAGCCTTTGATTTTAGCGCGGAGACATCATCTTCAAGGTTGGAAAATGAATCAGTCATCAGCTTCCCGAACTCGGCAACCATGTTTAATGACATTCTGTTATCAGCAGTGAATGATGGGGTTGTAGTGGGAGCTGGTTGTTGCAGAAACGCCAAGATGTCCTTCAACAATGATTCATGATGGATCATCTTTGATTTAACATCTTGAGAGATCGCTGAGACTGATCTCTGAAGGTCTTTAATGGCATTGTTGTTGGAAGCAAAAACATACCCGGTTTATGAGACCTTTGATTTAATGGTGGCTACGGCCTTAGCATCAGCTTTCGTCGCAATACCATCTTTTAGAGTGTTTATGGAGGTTTGAACAACATCAGTGTTGGTGAAGATGTTGGACATGTCAGCAGTTACAAATGTTACGGTTGTTGCCAGCTCTTTGACAATCTCAGTGATAACATCCAATTTAGGACCTGAAAAGGAGGTAGTGAAATGAGCATAAGGGAGCTCAGTGTTAGTAACCAGAAATGAAAAGGGTAGGGTTGACGGAATACGTGAGGGGTCCGAAGTAGCATCCAAACGATTACCACTGAGGAATTCATCAAAATCATGGTCGGAGAGGACTCATGATGTGTTGTGGTTGAGTCAATCCATGAGGGATGTCCTCAGGTCCTTTGGACTCAATGCCAACTCTGATAGAGGCAAGGAGTTCGGCATCAGCATCAGGTGGGATAACCAATGATGAATCGTTTGCCCGTATTGTAGAGACCAAAGGAGAAGGAGAGAGGATTGTTGTTGAGAAGGGCAATGTAGATGTGTTGCCGAGGAGCGCTTACGATGCTCGAAATAACATGCTCAATGATTTCAGTCACTGAGGTGACATGGGTTGTTTCCAAATCATCTTTAGTGATGGAAGAAGGCAGTGAAGTGGTTGTGGTGGTTGATGCAGATGTTGTAGAGCTGACAGTGAACTGAACGATGGAGGATTGTCGAGAGTCCTTCACTAGTTTATGGGGATTATCATTTCGGTTCTTTTTAGCCTTCTTTGAATGACTAAGAGTAGCTACAAAGTATTTTCTCTTCGATGAGGATGTAGTTGTAGTGACTTAGGTAGACGCTGGAGGTTGTTCCATGGTTGTTGCGACTGAAGGAAGTGATAAAGGAAGCGAAGAAATGGAGGAGGAGGAGGGGTAGGCTATGTGTAACGTACCTGGGAAAAGGCTTACAGCAGCTTCAGTGGGCTTCTTGTCCAGGTTTAGGCTCCCGAGATTGAAAAGCTGAATGTCTCCATTCTTCGGGTATTTCTCACCCATGATTTTTTGGAAGGTGGCGCTGAGAAATCGGACGTAAGGGACAACGATTTCCCTTCTCTTGTCGCTAAGTCGAGAGAGAAGATCGTCAAAGATGATCTTGGCAAAGTCGATCTTCCTCCCATGGATAATAGAGTATCCAATGTTCAACGCCATGCAACTTGCTTGGTCATGCCCATCGATCTTTCCACCTATGCATTGGATGAAGTGTGAGAAGAGGAAGTATCACTGAGCAGACATGCAGTTCTTCTCAACTTTTGTTAGCGCCTTTACTAGGACACCATTCTTAGTCGGTCAGTCATAGTTGATTTCATCAAGTAAGGTGATGATCTCATCGTTCGTTGGTGTGGGTTCGTACACCTTATCTCTTGGCAGATCAAGAAAAGCTCTGAAGGTGACCAAATTGAAGGTTCCCTTGCCTTCAGCAGTCATGAAAGAGATCTCGATGACCTTCTCCCTTGTCGTTCACTGATTGAATGACTCCAACGGTGAAGCAAAACTGTTAGATAAGGGATCTGATTCCCAGAGCAGCAACAGTGAGGGCATGGTTGATGGAGCAGTTCTTCAAGAAGTTGGTTGCGTCCAAGAAATGCTCTTTGCCCTTGGGGATGTCAAGAAGGGCCAAATGGTTGTTTACCTTGAAGGCAACATCTCAAGTTGGAATTGAACAACATTGGCAGCTTCCATTTCTAGATTGTTAGAAAGAACAATAATGGGAAAAAAACTATTAGATAGACTAAAAGTGTCCTAAATCGAATGTAGAAGGAGAAGATGAAGTTTTTGAAGGTTAAAGATGGGAAAATAAACCTTGTATAATCTGGGTTTATTTGAAGATCATCTAAAAACTTTTTAGGGTTTTATGGGTATCAAGAAAAATCATGAAGAACAATGACTTTTAAGAAGAAAGGATTTGTTTGTTCTTATTTTACGAAAAGATTAAGAAACAAAACGGATTTTGAAAGAGAAATAAGCAAATATTTCTAACACGGAATTTTTTCTTGTTGAAGATGAAAGAAAACTTCGAGTGTGTTTTCTTGGTGTTCTTGCTTAGAGAGAGAGAGAAAAGGAATATCTTGCTTTGGAAGATTTAGAGAGCGTAAAGATGAAAAGGTGAGAGTGTGAGGAATTTACCGGTAGGATGAGAGAGAAAGAGGATAGAGAAAGAGATGTTTGGTCATGATGACTTTTACACGTCCGAGGAGTTTGATTAGACATGAATTTGAAAAGGCACTGTTTGTCAGAACGTGGGGTATTACGTGGGACAATTGTCTTTCCATTTTAAAAAAAATTAATGACGTCATAAAAAATAACTCTTCATTCTGTTTGTAAAAGCTTTTATTCACCTAAAGAAATTTAATGATTGATTTTTAGTTTTTAAAGAAGAATCATTGATTGTTAAGTCTCAGGGACTAAGCTTTCAGTGATGGGAGAAAAGAAAAACACACCTTTGGAGTTATATACATTTTTAGAAGCGTCCAGTGATAGAATAAGAACACTGAAACATTCATTTATATAACTGAATTAAGCTTAAACGTTGAAGATTTATTCTTCAAGGTTCAACATTCCAAGTTTGCTGATTAGAATATTAAACCTTGTTTTATCAAGGGGTTTTGTAAAAAGATTAACGAGTTGGTACTTAGTGGAAATGAAATGAAGTTCGATGTCACCATTCATAATATGATCTCTAATAAAATAGTATCTGATATCAATATGTTTGGTCTTAGAATGAAGTATTGGATTGTTTGCTATGGCGATAACACTGGTACTGTGATAGTAGATGTGGATCTTTGGTAACCAAAGGTCACAATCGATGAGTTGATTCCTCATCTATAAGACCTGAGAACAGCAGCTACCAGCAGCGACATATTTAGCTTCAGCGGTTGATGTGGATACCGAGTTTTGCTTCTTAGTTGTCCAACTCACCAACTTTCCACCAAGAAGTTGACAACCTCTAATGGTGTTTTTTTCTATCCATTTCACATCTTGCAAAATCACTATTTGAATAGCAGTTAGTTTGAACCTTGAGTCTTTCGGTTCACAAAGATCTAGGTTGGGTGTACCCTTCAGATACCTGAATATTCGCTTTACAACGATCATATGTGATTGTTTGGGTTCAGATTAATACTATGCATAGAGACAAGTGGAGTACATGATATCAGGTCGGCTAGTTATGAGATACAGTAGGGAGGTGATCATTCCTCTATAGGCAATGACATTTACAAGTTTCTCATTGGGATCATTATTCAGTGTCAGTGGTGGTGCCATAGGAGTTTTCATAGTTGAACATTGAGTGAGGTCAAATTCCTTCAACATGTTGTTAACATACTTACATTGTCTTATGAATATACCTTTCTTAGATTGTTTAATCTGAAGACCAAGAAAATATGTTACTTCACCGATCATACTCACCTTATACTCTCTCTTCACGCGTTCAACAAGTCGAACAAATAATGATGGGTTTGTAGATCCAAATATGATGTCATCAACATATATATGTACAAGAATGATATGATCCTTAACTTTTCTAGGAAATAGGATGCTATCATTCTTTCCATGATTAAAATTTTTCATTGATTAGAAAAGATGAAAGGGTATCATACCAAACACGAGGAGCTTGTTTTAACCCATAGAGAGCCTTATCCATCTTGTAAGCATAACCTAGATGCTTAGGGTCAAGGGACACTAGTGGTTGTTCAACATAGACTTTTTCATTGAGTTTTCCATTAAGAAAGACATTGTTTACATTCATTTAATAAACTTAAATCCTTGTGAGCGACATAGGCTAAAAAAATCGAAGTGCTTTGAGCCTAGACAATGGAGCAAAGGTTTCGTCATAGTATATTCCTTCCTCTTGTCTGTATCCCTGAGCAACAACTGTAGCATTGTTTCGGGTTACAGTGCCATGTTCATCTACCTTGTTACAATACACCCATTTGGTACTTATAACAGTTTTGCTAGATGGACGAGGGACTAGGTTCCAAACATTGTTTCTTTCGAATTTGGTCAGCTTTTCTTTCATAACCCTGACCTTGTTTGGATTCTTGAGGTCATCTTCAGTTTTCTTAGATTCAAGAAGAAAGGTGAAGTTAACAAAGAGATAGATGTTACCTGAACCACATCGTGTCTGAATACCTGCTTTTGGATCACCAAGAATTTAATCAATTGGGTGATTCTTTGTCCATTTTGAAGAAGGTAGCTAAGGATCCGATTATGAGACTTCAGTGGGTAGAGGCTCAGATGCTTAGGAAGAGACTTCAGCATTAGGTTCTTTAGCGTTTGGTTCTTGAGCAATCTGTCTAGAAGAATCATATTGAACCATATTAATTAAGGGAAGTTCAAAGGTTTAAGGTAATTCAACATTTTCACATGTGATGAATCAGAGGGAGGTAAGGTGGTTATGGGAACAGTTGAGATCCATGAAGAGGATTCAACTCCACCGTTATGCATGCTTGAAATGATGGTTGGATCATCATCAGCGTTGGGTGGTTCAACTTGGGTATGATTACTGAAGGATGATTCAGGCTCCCAATAGTGAGAAAATATCCACTGGTTTAGTTCTTCATTGTCAAGAATAGGTCTTGAGTTAGCTGAATATGATTCATCAAAGGTGACATGAATGGTTTCTTCAATAATTTGTCTTTTTTTGTTGAATACTATATAGGCTTTGGATACTGAAGAATATCCAAGAAAGATGTCATTGTCAGCATTAGGATTGAACTTTCCAAGTGTATCTCTGTTGTTTAGGATATAGCTTTAACAACCGAAGATATGAAGAAATCTGAGAGTTGGCTTCCTTCCATGGAAAAGTTCATAAGATGTCTTATTGAATCGCTTAACAATCAGCGGCCTGTTTTGAGTGAAGCATGTATTATTAACAGCAAAAGCCCATAATTGAGTTGGTAGATGAGATTCTTTGAGCATAGACCGAGCATTTTCAATGATGGTTCGGTTTCTAGGTTCAACGACACCATTTTGTTGTGGTGTTCTTACAGCTGAGAAATTATGAGAAATTCCCTTGCTCTCAAAGAAGTTGTCCAGAGTTATATTTTTGAATTTAGTATCATGGTCACTTCTTATTGAATTGAGTCATTACCCGTTTTTAGCAAATGTAATGCAACTTTATCGTATGTGTCTATCGTCTGCCTAATAATGACAACCCAAACTAATTAATAGTTATTTATTTTATAAACCTAACCAATCCTGTAAAACAAACTAAATCAAGTATAAAAACTGAACTTACCACTGCTCTAGCCGCTTTCAAGTAAACGTAGATTGGAGAATCCGTGGGTGGACTGGTCGCACCCAGAACAGGCCTCCTGTTGGTATAGTGCATCTCCTCAAAAAGCTCAGTAGCAGTGAGCTCATGGCCCCATGCTTCTTTCTACATTAGACAACTAAGTTATTAACAAACAACAAAATCATATATATTTGTAAACTATATACATTTAGTATAGTAGATGACAAATTACCAAGCGATCCTGATGCTAAACGTCACTGACCAATCTCCCGGTTTGCCTGGACAACGTTCCCTCATACTGGGTGGCCTAATTGACCCTAGCGGCCCTAGGTTGATGCATAAATGTGTCGGTATCCCACTCCTGTTAAGACATAACCATAAATCAATATAAAAACAATTACAAAATGTTACAAACATTCAACAATACATACCTCATCAATCATATCCAAACAATGTGCCTCTAGGATCCAGTCCGGGTGGTGTCCCCTAAGAGGCGTGAAGTCCTTACCGTTGAAGGTCACCCATCTACGTCAAAGCCCGTCTCACGACTCATTTACGTTCATCCCTCATCTGCTCCGCGTATCTATTGCACAAGGTAAGACAAACTACATTGAAAATGTCTACTTCCATATAGGGGTCCCAACTAAACTTACCTTGCATACAACATTTGTTGACCAGAGAAGAGGGATGCCATCCAAGGTGATCCCTTTGAAGAATCTTAGTTAGTCTATCCTTTCTTTTATTGTACTTGTTTTTGCTTTGCTTCGTATTGTAATCTTTCTTATAAAAGATTAATACAAGTACATTTTTTCTTTAAGTAAATAGTGTGTATAGCTTATTCTTTCATTCATTTTATACTTGTAAATGTCGGATACTCTAAAAAATCCAAAAAGAAACAAAAAGAATGGTCTATGTGAAAAAGAACCCAAAAGAGTAAAACAGGGTCAAAATGCATTATTCATTAACTCTACTCTTCTATTTAAGTATGGGATGTCATCATCAAATATGGGGAGATTGTTGGGTCAGCAAGGATTTGAAGATGACCTCTCCTTTCGGCTTGTAACTTCATATCTGTAAAATTTTGTATAGTTCCATACTTAGTTTATTTTAAGGTTATTCGTAATAGCTTAGTTGTGCTTCAAAAGATCGGTGAAATTGAAGACCAACCGAATTCAAAAGGAAGTGATCCCACTGATGCGGATCAAGACAAACTTCACAAGAAACTAAGCTACCTCTACCGAAGATATGCTTATTCTTCGGCAGAGCATACACCTGCCGATTTTTCTTTACATGGCCGGCAGGTTTTCCTCTGCCGATCCTTCCTCATTTCGGCAGACCATCCTCTTGTCGAACAATCATATAGTTCGGCTAATTTTTTAATAGTCAAATCATCATCATGATTTGACTATAATCCTTTCTCTCCAACATCCTTCTGACAAAAGGAATAGAACCTTCTATTGCACAGAGGATATTCACCCAAGTTCTAAATTGATGGAGACTTTTTCCAAATAATCTCATAAAGATTTATACCAAGAATATTTTATTAAAATATTGTCTTATCAAGGTACAAAAGTCCTTTTTTATCTTAATTTAAAAAATATTGTTGTAACCACCTGTTTAATCATATCCATCAGATCATCTAATCTAACGATTGATAAGGTGTTTTTTAGTTTTTCATTTATTTGAGGTTTTCCCTTGAACCTCTATCTATATGTATATATATATATATATATATCAATAAAATAATTAAAATTAAGTGAAAATTTATGTGTTGTATTCAACCCCCTTCTACAATACTTCTTTTACTTATTTGGACCAACAATATACAATATGTGCAAAACACACCCATATATGTCATTGAGTAATTTAAGTTGGGAATAGTCCTTAAAACTCATTTGAATCAATATCAAATCAATACACTCTGCAACTTATTTGACTACTCAAACAATAGTCAGCGTAAGTCAATAAAATGCATGTACTCGATATTTATGCAAATTAATGCCAGAAACTATGATTAATTCAAAAATACATCATTGGTGGGGAAAAATCATCTCCAAATGACAATAATGCAACTTCTAAAGTGTCTCACAACCCAATAATATGCATTTTTCAAACGATTTATAAAATTCAATACACTAAAAGTGCATTAACGGGTTTGTTTATCAAAATTTCCAAATACCCCAAATATAAGCATTTCTCTAGATGTTATAAAATCAAATGTGGAAAATATGCAATTTCATCAAGTTATCAACAACATTAAATCTCAACGAAAACACTTTAAGATTCAAAAATGAAATTTTTTGACATGTAAATAGTTTTCACAAAGCAACTTGAAACGTATCTTGCTAGGTTAATTTAAACCTAGTTTCCAACCCAACTCTAGTTTCCAAAACAAAGCTCGAGGTACACAAGCAAGGCTCTTTTTAAAAAATCCTCAAAACCACAATTCAAGTCTAAAATACACCAATAAATAATGAACATAAACTTTAGATCCATAAGGATCCCCAAATATAGAGCTCAAAATATACCGAGAAAACTTACCTCGTCAAGTACATGAAACCTCTCAACCAAAGCTCTAAAATAGAGACTCCAATCAAGGCTATTCTTGCTCCCAAAGAACTCCCAAAGGCTCCAAGATGCAACCCAAAATCAAACCTGATATGAGGAAAGGCTCCAAATGCAACTCAAAGTCAGACCCAATATGAGGAGATGAAAGGAGGAGAGGTGAAGGTGAGATCCAACCCTCTAATCTCCCAAAAAGCTTCACAAACATCAAAACCTCACCTTGAAAGGATCCTAAAACATATATTGGTTCAAAAATCGCCCAAAGATGAGAAGAAATGAGGACGGTGGATGAAATGAGCTTAAAAAACCTAATCGGGTTTTAAGCCACAACATACGCACCACACAACATGGCTCATGCGCCCAAAAATCTTCTATGCAACCTTTCCCATGACCCCGACCCCAGGTCGCATGGACATTTATTCGACGCGGTAATGACTACCTTAGAACCTTACACAACCACGACCTAGGTCGCGTGGAAGTCCTTTTTGCCCGAAGTTTCAATTTTCATGTCCAATTCACTCCCCAAGCATCCTAAGTTGATTATTATATATAAACCCTCTAAACTTACCGATTAAAACCCCAAATACTCACGAATAGACCACAAGAGAAAACCTCATAATTGAATCACACAAGTGTAACAATAATAACTTCTCTCTCTATTTAGAGATTTCTCTAAATTTAGAGATATTCACATTCTTTATCTTATTTTCTCTATTTTAACATACAATATAGCATAGTTGTTGGAGCAAAAAAAGTCTCCTAAATTTTCAAAATTTCTATTATAACATAGTTATTGGAGAAACTATCACAACTTTAAAATGTTACATTTCAAAAACATAACACATCTTCACTTTTAAATATGGTAACATAGTCTAGTTATTTATTTCCATGATTTATTGTAAGGTACCTTAAACGTCCTCATATTGATTTAAACAAAGAAATTTCATCTATTATTTTAAAAGAATAAATATATAACTTATCACTAATATTAGTGAAACAAAAACTTTTTAGAGTTACTCAAATGATTAAGATTTTGAATTTGTTCCCCAGTGGTCAAAGATAGGGGTGCAGAAAAATCAGACCAATTAGACCAACACAACTAACCTAACCCAACTTGCATGGTTAGGTTTGATTTACTTCTATTTAGGTTGGTTGCGTCGGGTTGGGTTGGGTTGAGATTTTTTAAAACGTAAACATTAGGTTGAAATTTTCAAATGCTTTTAAACTGGTTAATCTAACCAAATCCCCCGCACAGGCCAAAACAGTCAAAACACCTAAAAACTTTGTTGGAATTTCTTAAAGTCTTTGAATACTCAAATGAGAAAAACAAGAAAACCACGGATAAGCAGTTGGAGAAATGACTTAGGGGGTGTTTGTTTTTTAGAAATCAGGACTTAATTGGCACTTATCACTTTTTCGGTCAGACATATTCCAATTAAGACCGTTTGTTTTTTTCATTAAATCAGACCCACTTATCACTTATTTTAGTCTAACCGATAAAGTGATAACCTAATCACTTTTTTTTCACTTATTTCTTCAAATCGAACGTGCGCCTCCATCTCTCTCAACGACTCCATCCTGATTATCGTCTCCATCTTCAAATCGACTCCAGCAACAATCTTCTTTCGAATCGATAGGTATCCTAACGTTCCTTCGTCGTCTGAGCCATCAATTTCAGCCCTTCGTCTCCTGAGACATCGATTTCAGTCCTTCGTCACCTGAGCCATCAATTTTAGTTCCTTGATCGATTTCAGTTCCTTGATCGATTTGATCCTTCGAATCACTCAACACCCAAATCGAGTGCATAGCGAGGATCTCCAAGCAGGTCAATCTTCGAATCACTCAACACCCAAATCGAGTGCATAGCGAGGATTTCCAAGGTATGTCGATATTCTTTTGTTTTGGTTCGATCTTCCCTATTTTGATTTTGCTTCGTCCTTCGTCCCTGTGGTTTTTGATTTCTGTCAATTTCAAATTTAATCTAGTTGGTCTCTTATGTTTTGTTCGTCCTTCATTCCTATGGATCTGTGTTGATTCCTGAGATTCCAAAAATAACTGTTTGATCTCAATTTGATATGCATTTTGGGTATGATATGCATTAGTTGGATTGTTTGATCTCAATTTGATGACTTTTCTAATAGATAAGTTATTTTGGACTTTTGGTTTTGGGTATAATATGCATTAGCTTTTGGTTTTTCGTTTGTGAATATCAAAGAAATAGGATCAGATAATAGTATTTGAAGACAACAGCATGGTATGAGGATTGTTTTGGAAATACAGATGGTAGAATTGGTAGAATCGTAAGAGGATGTTATGTTCAGATTTCAGACTTCAGCACCACCACTTAAAAAACAAACAGTCTTTTTTATTCAGATTTCAGACTTCAGCACCACCACTTAAAAATCAGAAGTGAAATCAGACTTCAGCCTTCAGCACCACTTAAAAAACAAACGCCACCTTAATGTATAACCAAAATTAACAACCTATAAATGAAAAAATCATGTTGTGTGTGTGTTTTTGTTCAAGGGATGCCATGGACTTTGAAGTGGGCATATTTGGTGGTGGGTTGATTTGTGGTTGGTTGGAGGATGAGTGACTAAACTTAAAGCAAATAACGCATCGAAGTTTGAGACATCTAAAATGGTTGTTGTTGATTGGCATTAGTTATTGATACAAAACATTTTATGTAATATTGTAGCAAAGTTTCAGTACGACCATGTTGTGTTGTTTGGGTTGGATTATTCATATGCCTCTAAACCGACCAAACCAACCCATATTCACCCCTAGTCAATGGTTTGAGTCCACTTTAGGTGTGTTATTAGGCCCGTTAAATCAATTTTAGTGTGTTATTGGTCTTTAAAAAGTGTTTTTCCTCCTTGTGGTTTTCATTTTGTTTCCTATTTCGTCCATGAGGCTAATGCCGTTACTATAATCCGTTAAATTAAGCATATTTTAGTCTTTTAACATTGTCTTTTAATTTTTCATTAAAAGTTTAAAAATATATACTAGATATTATATATATTTTAGTACACCCTCGCCACCCTTCCTCAACTTCCTTCCCTTTGACCACCACTTCGGCCCTTTTCTTCTTCTCTGATAACCATGACTCTGCCCCTAATTTTTCTGCCCAAAAATCTGTCAACTCCAATGAACACAACGAGAACGAGGTTTTGATATTAAACCCATTAAATATTCTAGGTTTTTGATTCAAATATTGAGTTCAAGGTACCAAACCAGACGGAAATCGATAAAATGGATACTTTTTCATATGGGCCGTGATGGTCTAATCCCAGATGTATTGGTAGGGGGGATGAGCCATTCTTCCATAAAATGGACAGGTTTGAAGATCGAAGCTTAGAAAAATGGATATTTTGAGACTCAAGCGTAAGAAAATTAATGGACATTTTGAGACTCAAGCGTAAGAAAATTAATGGTCATTTTGAGATCGAAGCTTATGGTCTGATGGGGTTCGTTTTTGACCTGTGAGCTCAAGTTGGTTTTTGACCAGGGGGTCGGTGTGGTTCTGGTTCACCGGGAATGGGGAAGGGATGATGGCCACACTATGCACACCAACTTCGTCTTCCTCATGCCCAGAAACCCGTTTTCCGTCAACTCTGTCTCCTTCATATCAAACCCTAAACCCTGAACTTTCTTTAAACCCATATGTTCTTCATTCACACAGAACCCACTTTCAAGACAACCTTGAGCACCAATCCATTCAATTTCTTCTTGTTAAAAGCAAATTTCATAGGCAAAACAGAAACACCAAATCCAAATCCCTTCTTTTCAAATTCAACAATGATGATATGAGAAGTAAATCAGCAACCATCAAAGCCATGGAATGGATCAAGAATTTGAAGATGCATCAGATTAAAAATAGGATTTTTAAGAAAATTTCGAAGATGAAAAACTAATTAGAGCATCTCCAACCATACTGCAAATATGGTGATTTGTAGTATGGTGACATCCAACCATACTCCAAACACCAAAAATATTTGCAGGGTGATTTTTTTTTTCAATAATAAAACACCAAATTTGGTGTTATACTATTCACCCTTCAAAAAGGGGATGACCCACCATTAATCCATTTTTTTGATTTTTTTTATAATATCATTATTATTATTTGTATTAATATCATTAATAATATTGAAAAATGTTTAATAATAATGAAAAATGTTTTTTATATGGTTTTAGAATATTTGGTGTTTTTTTTAAGTATGGTTGGAGTTGAATTTTTTTTAGTGTCAAGGGTCCCACCAGTTTTAGTGTTTTTGGTGTTATTTTTGGTGTTATGGGTTGGAGATGATCTTAGCAGGTAGATTTATGTTGGGGGGAGGGAAAACTGAGAAGTTATAGGTTTCATTAGAAAGAAGTGGGAATCTTAAGATGGTGGGTTGGAGTGGGGGTGGATTTGTGTGGGGTAAAGTTTTGTTTTTATTTTAATTATTCTATTTTAAGTTAATAAAAAAAATTTAAAAAACAAAATATAAAATGACCAAAGTGCCCTGAATTTGACGAACCTATTTAACAGAGTTAGTACGAGGGACGAAAAGCGTAACAAAATGGAAACCACAAGTACAATAAAAGCAATTTTTAAAGATCAAAGATGTAAATGGTTATAAACATCAAACCGTAAGGACGAAAAACATAGTTTACTCTATAATGTATTATTCGTTTTATTTGTATAAAAATAAAATACCGAGTTAGTAAAAAATTTACCAAAAACCAAATTGAATGAAGAATCTTCATTCAGTTAACTTGACCATTTAAACCAAATAACTCAAAACCGTTTAACTCGAAACATCATTGGTTCGAGTAGGTTATTCGATTTCTGTCTTTTATACCCCTAATCCCCTCAGGTCAATAAAGCTCTGTCTGGCGATTAACTTTAGGGTTGTAAGCAAAGTATACACAAGTTGACTCAAACACTCACGATTAACCAAAATACTACTAAGAACATGTGAAATTATGAGAAGCAATAATGCATATGTGATATGCGTGTTTTATACATAGAATTTGTTGGAAGTTTCATGATATATAACATTGATAAGTAATTTCCATTTCATTGTTAAGAACTTTACTCACCGGCTCACCGCCACCACTGATTTGGTGGATCACTGGTGGATTCGGGAATTTTGATTTTTTTTTCTTAATTTGTTGACTTCAGTCATAAATCCTTAAATCCTTGGAGATCACTTGATAAATTAAATTTTCAATAGGTTGATAATTTTAATATGATTTTGTATTTTTTTTATTTTTTTTAAATTACCGATTTAATTAAGTCTTAGTTATTCATTATTCATTAAATTCTAAAAAAATCAGTGGCGAATATAATGGTTGACCAGTTCCTCCATTGCATGATTACCAATCTACGGGTAAAACTGATTATCGGCGAGCCATTTTGTAACAGTTTGATTGTGTCGGCAATCCACCACTGATGGCTTTTACCGGTGGATTAGAGGTAGATTTTTCCGTCAGTAAGAGCCTAGTGTTTTGTAGTGTTTTTATTAAGAGTAATCATGTAACTGTTATGGTAAAACTGGTGCAAGTTTATTAATTAGTCTCTAGTTCAAAATGTGTAACTAACATGCATTTAACCGTATAATCGGTCCTTTAACACGTCCTTAAGGTACACTTTCATTGTTTTAATAATACTAAAAAGGGTGGAATGCATCAAAATACACGAAGTTTGGTTTTGTCCTATTTAGTATAACGACAACACTTTTTCTAAATCGATGTAACAAAGTATCAAGATTTTCTATTTTGTACCCATCTAGACCAATAACCTCATGATCTTGTAACATCTAACGATATAGATACCCCATTTACCAAAGGCTTACGCAATTTTTACGAAAGGGATATGATGAAAAGAACGACAAGCTTGGCATGCACGTAATCAATTGTTACAAAATCAACAAATTATCCATCAAAATGGGTACCATAGAAGGAAATTTTAAAACTTTATTATATTGATTAAAAAAAATTCTTTATTACACTAAATAAAAATTAATATAAAGTTCATTATATCTTAATACATTCTTGCTCTATTAGATCATTATTAACTTTTTATATCAAAATTTGTGTTAGAAATATTAACTTTTTATGTTAAATTATGTTTTTCAAAATTAGAAGGTAAAAAAACTATTTTCAAAATTAGAAAAAAAATGTTAATTTTAGATTTTAAAAATACGATAGTTTAGAAAACCTGCCTCTTAATCGACTACACTAAAAAAGCGTTTTGATAAAAGACCGATCTATAGTCATTTACTTTTTTAACTAGTCAAAATATAACTTAGGGGTCGTATACTAAAAGACACTTACCGGGCAAGCGCTTATTGGATCACTTACCTTACCGGGTGAGTAAAAGTAAGGACCGGGAATCTTACCCAGTAGGAGACATCGTAATGACCAAGGTTCTTACCCGGTAAGTAAGAGAGAAGACTCTTACCCAGTTATCGTTTACCGGGTAAAAGACGCTTACAAACATTCTATTTTAATGCTAAAAAATATAAGGATGGTAACTTTTACCAATAAGCATTTGATAAACGACTTGAGCTGAATCTGAAACTCAACTAGCTTTCAGGCTTTTTGTGGCTACTGAGAAAGCCGTGAGCCCATTAAGCTTTTATAATGGGCAAATATAACGGCCCCATGTTGTTATTTAGGGTAAGGTAAAGGCTGATAACATATTCTCACATGGGCTTTTTAGTCCCGAATATAGTCTTTGTTTGTGGTTTTATAATAATTCTTACTATTTTTGCTAGATTATAAAAGGTTAAATATAAAAGAATAGGGAATTTAATTAAAAAACCCAAACATCAAAAATCAGTACCCAAAATGCCCAAAATCTTGAAGTTTTTGCCAAAATACCCAACAACCCCGTGTTTTTTCGGTATTTTAATGGGAAAACGCGGGGTTGAGATTTTGGGCCGTGTATTCAAATAAAACGCGGGCTATGCACGGGGTCCTTCGATTTTGGTCTGCGTATTGTGACAAAAACACGGGGTTACCCCGCGTTTTATAGATTTTACGCGGGGTTGGGTTATGTACGACTTTGACCATTTTCATAATATGCAATTATGCAATATAACCCCATTTTATCAACCTCCGTCATCTTACCACGAGTAAATACTATACATTTATAAATTTTAGAACATTTAAGGTTTTGGTGGGTGAATTGAAGACGCGGGGTAACCCCGTGTTTTTATCACAATACGCGGACCAAAATCGAAGGACCCCGTGCATAGCCCGCGTTTTATTTGAATACACGGCCCAAAATCTCAACCCCGCATTTTCCCATTTACGCGACCCAAAAACACGGGATTGTTGGGTATTTTGGCAAAAAACTTCAATATTTTGGATATTTTGGATACTGATTTTTGATATTTGGGTATTTTAATTAAATTCCCAAAAGAATATTATGTATCTTTTTATTATTGTAGCAATCTATCTTTATTCAACATTGCACTTTTACTTTTTTAATTTTGACATTATGTTTTGAAAAAATCTATTCATTATAACAATGAACAATCTGTTGATTTAAATTTCGATAATATGAGATAACTTAATAAGTTTTTATGTACTGTTCACGTGAAATATCCATGTATAATATATTGATAACATTGCCAAAACATTAAATTTTTTCATTTGATAATTATAAAAAATTGAGAACCAGAAAACTTGTATTTTCATTGATTCATATACGCTAATAAATTCCACTGAGTATATTGCATGTATAGTAGGTATGTATTGATAAATATATTCATTGACCAAATACATATTTTGAAAATATATATGCATAAATGGAAATACATATTGTTTAGTTCTCAAATTATTAGTGGTTCTCACATAACCTGATTATATGTATATATATAGGGGTTAAATCATGTGAAAACCGAAAAAAGATTGAGAACCGTGAGAACCAATCCAAGCCATAATTTGATTTTGATCTAATGGTTTTAATTAAAAGTTGTTTTACCACATAAAAATAGCATAATCGTCATTTTGGTAACAAGATTCATCAAATGAAACATACAAGTTCGTTCATCAGATGAAACATACAAATTCACCATATGAAACACACGAATTCACCATATGAAACACACAAAATTCACCATATGAAACACGTACTAACCTTATTTCACCACATGAAATAAATCACAATTTTCATAAATATACTATTTCATCTAATGAAATCCAAACATAAATATGTTAAGATTTCCCCATTTTTCCGATCTAGGGTTATGTTCCTACACAATCTCGTCGTCTTCCTCTGCTTTTGCTTCTTCCATGTTTGGTTTCTTATCTTCCATGTCTGCTTTCGCTTCTTCACTCATCTTCCATGTTTGGTTTCTCATCTTCTGATTTAAACCCTCCACATATTTCCTTCCTATTTTAATTCTTAAATGGTTTCCAAGCATTCAATTCCACCTCTAGATGATCCTCCATCTGCTTCGTCCGATGATGATGAAACAGAGGATGAACAATAAATCTTAACACACAAAACAAATGAAGAAGAATCATCAATTGAAGAAGAAGAAGAATATGATGATGAATCTGAAGAATGCAAAATCCCAAATCATCTTGAAAACTCTAAAATCCAAATCCCTAATTCAAAAGTAGTTGAATCATCATCTAAACAAGAACCCGAATCAAAGTCGGAAGAAGAAACACTCACTCATGCGGAAACTTTTGTCGAAAACATGAAAACCTAAACCCCCAATCATCTTCGTTCTTCAATTTTGATGTCGATCCTCAACCACCTTCGCCCTAATTCCCTCTCTCGCTTTGCTATCGCCGCCAACTTCATATCCGCAACCGTTGCTGCCTCTTACATCATTTTCCTTGGTGATGATGAATTTAAGGAAAGGCAACAAATGAAGAAGCCTGGGTTCGGAGATTTCGCGGTTTTGGCGATAGAGATCTGGATGTTGACGAAGGGGGATTGGGAAAAGAAAGTGGTGAGATCTGGAAAATGATGTGAATATCCCTTTTAGTTTGCCATTTATTAAATAAATGGTTCCAGATTTCAAAAGTATTACAAACATGCCATTGGCTTTAATTTCCATAGATTAAAATCAATAAACGACTTAGATCGGTTTTCACGGTTCACAACCTTTTTTTGTTTCTCATTTGATTATCGTCCTATATATATATACACACACACACACACACACACACATATATATATATATAGGGAGAGAGAGAGAGAGAGAGAGGAAGGATCATGCGAGAAGTTAAACATTTTGCGAGAAGGTAAACATTTTGCGAGAAGGCGAGAAGTCTCAATATCATATATGATTACACGTCCTTTGGGTGTGTTTAATCATATACGATGAAGTGTCTATATATTGTCAATTAACGTGTGTCTAATCATATATGATTAAGCTTGTGTATCATATATGATATTACACTTCTCACTTTCTCGCAAAATGTTTAGCTTCTCGTTTGAACATGCCCCTACATATATATGTATATATATGGCCTATCAAATAGATCTAAACCATCCAATATATATATATATATATATATATGTATGTATGTATGTATGTATGTATGTAGGAGCCTAATCAAATGATAACTGTGTAATTTGTGATAACCGTGAGATCCAATGTGAGCCACTCATTTAAGATAATATTTTTTTATTAAATTAATATAAAAGATTATTTTGGTAATTTGAATTTTCTATAATTAATCACTTACCTAATATTGTGGAAGAATTGATTTCATCCCTTTTATATTACCCTATTATTATGGAATATATTGTTTTGAAATCCACGATCAAATTCGCCGACCTACACCCCAGTTGATAAAGCTCCATCTTCGGTGACAACCGAGATGTTATCCACACCGCCAGTCTTCTCGATATCACATTGTGGTATCATATATGCATAATCGTGAAAATCACACTGTATCACAAATTATATCCAGTGTATCATAGTGTGGTTTGTATCACAATATATATATAGTTTGTATGTATTTTTTGAACAATGTCGATGTTTTTTAGGTATCACAATGTACTTTCGTGTTTACAAAATGTATCACAGTTTGTATTCGTTGTTTTACGAAGGGTATCACAACATTTCTAATTTATTTTCATTATTTTTGTTGTTTACAAAAGGGTATCACAGTGTGCATCATGTGTTCGCCGGAATAATGTTCGTCGGAGAGAGGAGAGAGAAGATTTATAAACTACCTAAAATACTATTTATTTAATATTTTAAATAAAAACTACCAAAGTTATTGATTTCCTAATTTATCCTTTGATTTGTGGTTAAGATTGGATCTCACGGTTATCACAGATAACCGAGTTCTCCCTTGAATAGCCCCCTATGTATGTATGTATGTATATATATATATATATATATATATAGAGAGAGAGAGAGAGAGAGAGACGAAAGATCGTGCGAGAAGAAGAGTTAAGATGAGAAGGTAAGAAAAGATCCGGACCCTTGATCACTTTTAATCTCAAACCCACCCATAAATCACGCTTGATACGAGAATTGATCTGGTGCATCTCATCCTAATGTGGATCCAAGAGTGGAGATCCCTTCTTACCTTTCTCAATATAACTTTCATTTTCACCGGAACCCAACCCTATATTATATACATAAAATCATATGAGGACCCTAAATATTGTAATAACCATGAGGATTGATAGAGATGGCCAAAAATCGATCACGACCGAGCCTAAATCAATCCCGGTCCGAGATTTCCATTTTGTAAGCGGTCCTGGTCCCGACCAAAAACCCATGGCTCAATATCCAAGTATTGTAACCGGTCCCGGGCCGCGCCGAAACCGGTTCCAATATTTTTTCCCAAAAATCAATTTTGAACGTATAAAAATCTTGTTTGAATATTTCCATTTTTTGCACAATATCTTATTGGAGTTTACATTAAAATTTCTAATTGGGTCATTCAAATACATTTTAAAAATATTTTTTAAATTTTTTTTACACAAAAATGTAAAAAAATCTTGTAGAAATATTGAAAAACTATATATACAATTTATAAACTTTTTTTTTTAAATCGGGCCTATGTATAACAGTCCCGGGTCGGTCCACATCGTGATTTTTCTAGAAAAGTGCAACCGGACCGTTCCTAAGCCCGTCCCAGGCTAGGCCGAGCCCAATTTGGCCATCTCTAAGGACCGATGTAAGCCGCCATTTTAATTTAATTAATTAATTATTTAATTAATGATAAAAGAGTGTTTTAGGGAGTGTTTGGGATTGCTTATTCAAAGTGCTTATTAATTTATTCTGGTGTGGTACCGGTAATAAGAAGTTTTTAGTGTTTTAATGAGAAAAAATATAAACGTTTAAATCATTACATTCTAACTTATTAACTTATTTGAAACAACTTATCAGTTTTTTGGTCATTTAAATGTATAAGTAATCCCAAAAACCCCCTAAAAAACAACTTATTAGTTTATTTGGTACCACATCATAAGCTAATCCAAACACTTTTTATAAAACTCCGATTTAACACCACATAAATTAATAAACACTTAAAAAAAACATAAATTATTTTAAATAAGCAATCCCAAACACCCCCTTAATCTTCTCCTATTTTGAATGAAAGTCATCCAATTAAATATTATCTCTTCTCCGCATCAAAACAGCCACAACCCATTGCTTTTCTGGGTTTCTATTTCAGTGTGAAGCAAGCACCCATGGAAAATACACATCTCTTGTTTTATATCTCATCATGCTCACCAACAATCCTAATTCAAATGTCTTACGCCTTTTTATCAAATTCCTGCCTTTTAATCAAAATAAGATGATACCCACAAGTTCAATTTTTGTTCCAAATCAAAAAAGGAGAGAAACGAGTTAGGAACTGATTTTAGGTTAGGGTTTTTGTTTTGCTTTTATATATATATAGGGTTAGGGTTTTTGTTTTTCTATATAGGGGTTGTTTAATTTGCAACCCTTAAAAAGGTTGCAAACCTTGCAACCCACATCTTAACCGTCGGATTCATGATCCGCGGTTACAATAGATATGGGACCCAATATTTTTAATTAAAAAAATAGAAAAATAAAAATAAATAATCGTCGATCATGAATCCAACGGTTAAGATGTGGGTTGCAAGGGTTGCAACCTTTTTAAGGGTTGCAAAATATCCTTCCAATATATATATATATAGTTTTATATGTTGATTTTTAGGTTAGGGTTATTTTTCATCGATCCCCAAGTGTTCACATGATGACACAAGGTGTGATATTGAAGGTCTGTGTGCTTCCTATGTCCCCTAAATTGTCCAAATCAGGTCAGTGTATCCAAAATGTGATATTAAAGTCATATATATTCTCTAATTGAACAAGCATACATACATATATGTTCTTCATGTTGTAGCCCAGCGGTAAGGTAACATCCGGGGGTCAGTGGATGGTATCCTTGACTACCCAGGTTCGAACCCCGTGGTGAGCATCCTGTGACATCCATAATCATAGGCCCTGCCACATAGTGGTACCCTTAATTGGGTTGGGTCGTGATCGACGGTGATTAGTCGGGTGACACCCTTAAGTAGGAGCCCGGATACCCCGGGAACGTGTGCGTGTGTTAACTTGTCGTTCAAAAAAAAAAAAATACATACATTTATGTGACTTGGATAATTGAATCTGTGAACTTCCATATTTTGTGAACTTGATTATTATCATATTCTGAATTTGATTAGAACATGATGTATGAACATATTGGATTCGTGAATCTTTATTCCTAATAATGTGTTCACAAGGGGAACGATGTGAATAGAAGATTTGTGAATCTGAGGCGTGGTCGTGGGTTAGAGGGACAAGGAGAGAGGGAACATTAAATACAAGAGAGAAGAGAGGGACAAAGTTAATAGGAGAGGTGAGAGAGTTAACATTAGAGAGGTGAGAGAATTGTAAAATCTCCAAATAACCCCTAAAGTTGTCCTTTTTATTTAAATATTGAAGATTTTATTTATATAAAATTGCAAAAAAGTAACCTTGTTTATTAATGACCATTGATTTACATAAGTTAGGGGTGTTTGGTTGGAGGTATTGAGGGGTTTGGAATGAGAATGAGAATGAAAAATTCTGTTTGGTTTGACATAATATAATGAGCCCATTACCTAAACCCATTAATTTTCATTACTGACCAAATCGGGGGGGAATGAACATCTTATTCCCGCCCAGTCACCTTTTCTCATACACCCTTCATCTCTCGATGTTTAATGAAATATATTTTTTATTTTCGTGTTGGACGACACATATTTGTATTAAAAAATATTATATAAAATAATTTTTTATTGATTATATTGGTTTAACCAAACAGCATCAATGCAATGCTCATTCCTATTCTCATTCTACTTCATTCCCATTTTCATTTTCATTCATATTCCTTAAAATGAACCAAACGCCCCCTTAGTTGTTTAGATTGGTATTTACGGTTATCATAAAATATAAGGTCTTGACATGAAATGCCCTATATAAATAGGAACAGGTTCAAACGAGAAGACGGACAATTTACTAGAAGACGATAAGTTTCAAGATCATATATTATTACACGTAATACACACACTTTATCATAAATGATTAAGCGTTCTATCACGTGTAATCATATACGATCTTAAAACTTTTTATCTTCTTGGAAATTGATTAACTTTTCCATTAATTCTCCATATATATATATATAGAGAGAGAGAGAGAGAGAAAGAGAGCAAAGATCATTTGTTAACCAACAATTTGTTGTTAACTTTATGAACCATTTCCAACCAATGGAAATCCTTTGATTGCTGTTTTCATTGTTTTAATATTTAATGCTAAAGGATAGAAAGGTCAATACTTAATTAGCAAATATTTCATTTATTTATTTGGGGGTTACAAGAATAAAGCCTCCTTGATTCTAGCGTAGGTTATGATTTCAAAAAAATTTCATTTTCAAACTAATGTTAAAATCATATGGACATTTACTGAATTAAACATATAAATATTGTGTTACGTTTGTTGTTATTCTTTCTTTTTTGTTAACCTTTCACAAAATGATTTAGATGTAATGTAACAGTTTTGAATGTGTGTTCAACAATGAACATATTTGTAGATGTTCATGTATGTTCAACTAAGAAAAAGTTCATATTTAGCTGTAATGTAACTGTTTTGAAGATGTGTTCAACAATGAATATTTGTAGGTGTTCATGAATGTTCATCATGTGCATTTGAAACAATGGGAGATTTAATTCCCCATTGTTCACTTCAGTTATGATTGTTGTTCAATGAAACATTAATGAGGCATTTAATAGCATTTACAACAATGGGAGATTTAATTCTCCAAATTACCCTTAACCACTGTTGTTCACTTGACCATTTAAGAAATAAAACATCTTTTATTAATTAGAAATTTACTTTTAATCTCAACCATTCAATGTTAAGATGAAGGGTTTATATTAGTTCACAAAGTTAACAACAAAACTATGGTTAACAAAAGAACTCAACCCTATATTAGACCTGACAAAAACTGACAGGACACGCTAACCCGACACGAAATAAATGGGTTTGGGTAATACATTTCAACTCGTTTAAGTAAACGGGTTGACACGACACGACACGGAAATTAAACGGGTAAGGTCAAGGTCAAAATTTTCAACTCGAAAATGACCCGAATAACCCGTTTATATATATATATATATATATATATATATATATATATATATATATATATATATATATATGAAAACCTCAAATAAATGAAAAACTAAAAAACACCTTATCGACCGTTAGATTAGATGATCTGATGGATATGATTAAACAGACGGTTACAACAATATTTTTTAAATTAAAAAAACCTCCACCCCTTATTTTTTATTCGAAAAAATACGAAAAATGAACAAAATTCGAGCGAAATAAATTACACCAAATAAACGATCATATTTTTCTCGTTAATTTGACATCCATATCCATATACTTTTTCATTCGTTTTTTCATGGGTTTTCGGTTTTCCATTTATTTAGAGTTTTCCCTTGAACCTGATCCTATATATAAGTTTTCTTTTTAATATATAATATAAAAACTTTAAATATATATATATATATATATATAAGTTCATACGAGAATGATAACGATTTAAAGGAATAAAAGGACAATTCTGGACCAATCATAATTATTAAACAAATAATTAATTTTTTAAATAAACAAATTTATAAAAGGGTATTTTGGTCTTTTTTACACCTAATTATTTTAGGATAATCTTCAACTACTAAATATAATTGATTTCCTAATTATTAACTCTATCTCTCTATCTCTATCTCTCTCTATCTCGATTTAAACTGATGGTCTCTCTCTCTCGGACTCTCTCTGGATCTCGAAATCATAGAACTTTTGCTACCGTGAAGGTGTTGTGATCTGCCGCTCCGACGACGGAAGGTGCGAAGATCTACTCTGGCGAACTTCTCCGGCGAAGATCTGTGTGATGGTGGCGTAAGACGGCGTTCTGCTGCTCCGACGAACTGGTTCAGGCGCAAATCTGCTGCTTATCCACACTAGTCCAGGCGTTGAATACTCGAGAGTTGGAGGTGATCTCCTGCTCCGGCGAACTGCTGCTCACGAGAGGTGGAGGCGATCTGGTTTCTCTCTCACTGCTCCAGCGATCTGGCTCTCTCTCTCACTGCTCCGTCGAACTGCTGCTGGTTTCTCTCTCACTGCTCCGGCGATCTGGCTCTCTCTCTCACTACTCCGGCGTAAGGTGGAGGCGATCTGGAGTTGAAAAGGGAGGTGGGTATCTGGTGATTGACATCAATTACTTCCCTGGTTATGATAAATTGCCTTGTTATGAGACTGTAATGACTGATTTCTTCTTGAATCTAATGAAATCACACACGGTGGAGAAGACGACGACTGATTTTGACCGACCATCAGATTGGATCCGCCATCGTCGTTGCCGTCTGATGGTTTTTGCCTTTCTTTTTGGTTAAAATAAATTGAAACATTTGGGATAAAATAATTCTGAATTGTTAATTAATGTGAGGCTTTCGGTTTCTGTGCTTATTATATTTTTATATATATTTGTTTTTTTAGTTTTGATTATTTATGATCTTATTTGGATGAGCACATATGATTTAAAGTTGCAAACCTAATAGAAACATTTTGTCTAAGTTATTTAGAACAAAATCACATATGATTTTGGTGTTAAGTATTATAGCTAAGTTATTTAGTACAAAATCATATATGATTTTGGTGTTAAGTATGATTTTGGTGTTAAGTATTTAGAACAAAATCACATGTGATTTTGGTGTCAAAAATTATAGCCAAGTTATTTTGTACAAAATCATATATGATTTTCTAAGTATGAAATTGGTGTTACGTATTTAGAACATGTGAGGGTGTCAAGTATTATAGCCAAGTTATTTAGTTCAAAATCATATATCAAATTTTGGTGTTAAGTATGAATTTGGTGTTAAGTATTTAGAACAAAATCACATGTGATTTAGGGTTGCAAACTAATAACATCATTTACTATAAGGTATAATCACATGTGATGCATACTACACTTAAACAATCTGTCAAATTTCTTTACAATATAATCATAAATGATTTTGGATTCCATATTGTACACTATATAATCATCTGTGATTTGGGTTACATATTCGGGATTTGCTTCAAAAAACAAACAGACCAGGTAAACTACCAAAATTGATTAACCGGATTTGATTTAATAAAGGAAAAGGATAAATACGTTTTTGATTTGAATTAAATATTATAATTCATGTTTTTTGGAAGTTAATACTATCCTAAATTATCCATAACATAATATGACTTTATTGCCCTTTTACTCTTAATTTTAGAAACTATTATTTTTGGAATTAATTTAAAAAATGATTGACTGAGAATCATCCCTTTATTCTTTTAAACACACTATGTTCTCGTTTGAACCCACCCCTATATATATATATATATAAGTTTTCTTTTTAATGCTTTAGATTTTTAATTTTTTTGATTTGGTTAGAATTTATAAGTTTGAACTATAAAATTTGGATTATTAATGCTTTCATTTGGATTTTGTATTTGTATTCTTTTGTGAATTTTCGATTTTTAATTTTTTGTTTTATAAATGTTAAACGGGTTAGGCGGGTCATGTCGGATTAGGCGGGTCGGGTTAGGGTTGGGATATTATGATCCGTTTATTAAACGGGTTGAAGGTGGTTAGGGTTAGACACCTTCAACCCGTTTAACTTTGAACTCGACACGAACTCGACTCGACACGACACGTTTGCCAGGTCTACCTTATATATATATAAATATATGTATGTGTTTGTGTGTGTGTGTCACACGCATATGTGTTTGAAAATGACACCACGCCTCTCATTGTTTTAATTTGTTTACACCACTTGTCCTTGCCCCTAATCTTTATCTTTATCTTTATCTTTATCTTTATATATATTAAAGGAACAACCAAGAGAATGACTTGGCACCATGAGATTTGAGTAATCCTCAAATCTTGAAATGTGGTTGAGTTTCATCATCCCACATTGGTGAGAAGATGAAAGTTTTGAAGTAGGAAATCACTATAAGAAAGGAGGGATGGATGTTTTTGTGTCAATTCATATGGTTGGCTTTTAGTCTACTATATTTTTGTATCATCCCACCTTGTTGAGGAGATATAAGTTTTAGAGTTTGAAGTGAGTATATATGAAATGAGGGGTGAATGTTTTTGTATCACCTAATGTGGTTGACTCAATTTAGTCTACCCTATTTTTGCAATATATATATATATATATATATATATATATATAACAAATAATTAAAATAGCGATTTTGTGATAACTAATAAGGTTGACTCATTTTACATTATCCAACCAATATATCAATATCAATCATTAATATATATGTATATAGTTGGTTTCATTTGGAAACCAACCATTTTGTGTAAACTATGGAAACCAATCACAACCCTTAGAATATTAGATCCACGGCTATGATTTAAGGATGGCAATTATTGTAATTTGTAGAAAAAATAGGATTTTTTTCACAAAAAAAAAAACCCACGCAGGGTATTCAGGGAAAACCAATAATTTGGGGATTCCTAATCTAAAACACGCTTCAATTATAGATTCTGAAATCCCTAACTTATCGGCTTCATTCTTGAGACGGATTTGGGAAAAGAATCAACAACCAAAATTTTCTTTGAGTAATCATCACCGATCGAAAAGGGAGGAGATTTTGATTAAAGCGAAATGCATCCAAAAAGAGGTTAGTATCGTATTCATCTTCACAGCAAGGTTTTTCGAATCTGTTGATTAATCATCTACGGTGTAAACCGATTCATTCAGTTCGCCGGCCGAGTGAGAGAATAAGGATGAAGACATCCTTCTCAAGGTTCACCAATACTGCCGACAATCCTATCCTGCTTGACGAAGACGACACCATGGAATCAAAAAATGTGAAGCATGAAGATGAGAACATACCGGAGCTAAAACCATTACAGGATCCGACCACCAAAGACACCCCGAAAATACACGGTAAAACCCTAAAAAGAATGATTTATTTCATTATTAGTTATGTGTTCAGTATTTTGGTTGCCTATTTGGTGATGCAGATACAATAAAAGCCTAATTCCCAATCAGGAATTAAAAAATATGGAATTACAGTTTTCTACCAACTACAAGAGTGGGTTTATGTGAAATGTCATTCAAATATTGGGTTTGAAATAATATTCGTCATGAATATGGAATTACAATTAATTATTTTGCAAACTGTAATCTTTATTTCACTTGCAATCATCAAGATTTGCGATAATGAGACTGGAATTACATTTAGTCCTTTTGAAAACTATAAGTTTAGGTTTATGTGAAAAGTATATTATAATCTTGTTTTGGAAATTAGTGAATCATGCATACTGGAATCTTTAATAAGGAGAATGAGTCATGCATTAGGGAATTCCTGAATATGGATAGTGAGTAATAAAATATGGAATCATGAATATGGATAATGAGTCATGAATATAGGAATCATGAATATGGGTGAATTTTTTCTGAATCATGATGCAATGGATGATTTTTTTCTATTTCTGATTCATGATGCAATGGATGAATATGGATGCTTTGTTTCTCTTTCTTAAGCATGAATATGGATGAATTGTTTTTTGTTTCTGAATCAGGAATCAATTTGTGTAATAACATGAATCAAGAGTCATGAATTGTTTTTGTTTCTATACCATGATGCATGATTAACTTGATACCATAAACAATGATTTGCATGATGCATTTCTTAGGTTCAGTTAATCAACTATATGACATAATAATGAACATTATGTTGCTGGTTTTAGATTTATGAATGAAATTCATCGTAAATTACATTTTGAGTTTTAGGATTACGTAAAAATTTCGGACATCATTAGTAGCTAATACCATTACATTAATGTTTCGTTAAGAATATCTTTTGAGATTACATTCGGTAAGCATGATTTGAACATGATTTATAAAAGCAGTGAATAATGTTGTTTAATATGTAATGAACAGATTGATTTGGTTTACCATGTTGTTTAACTTATTAATGGGACATTGATTTCATAGGGCTCAATTTCGCATATTGCAGCACTGGATTGAAAGAAGCGAATAATGAACCTGCGCATCGTCGTGGAAGGAAACGAAAAGGTAAAAAATTGTTAGTATATTCTTAATTAACTCAAAATATCGTTCAAACTACAACCCCATGTTTTAACATTAGAAATGTAATTTGTATCTCAGATACAAATGATGTAAGGACAAAAGGGAATTTGTCAGGTAAACATAAAAAAAAAACTATAACTGACTCCAAGCATTCTTACATATGTAAGTGTAAGGTCTGATATTAAATATCACATTCACAGGAGTAGAAACGATGTTGCAAGAGTTGACAATGAAAGATGAAACTGCTGCAGATGGTTTAAAAACAGGTAACACCACTCCAATTGGATGATAGTACAATTACTAAAATTTATTAATCAGTTAATACTAATTAATATACTAAAGTAGGAAAGGAAAAAGAAATACAAAGAAAGGGCAAAGAAGTTGACAACACCGACAAAGGTATGTAGTCTTTATAAATAAATATACTATCAACAACAATTATGTCTCATAAATGAATAGATCAATGATTTTTTTAGCTGATTCTTTGGGTTTCAGGAACTAAACCTTCTTCGACGAAGGATAAATTGATGAATGATGCGATCAAGACAGTGAAGCGTAAAGGAATTTATTAATAACCTTGCCAAATTAATTAAAACTCTTAATGAAACATGAGGTTTACTTCCTATTTCAATTATTTAGGTACAACGATAGAGGTTGGGAGTTCATCACGAGTGACAAGAAGCAAATCACATTCTGTGATTGTCTTGGATACACCAGATAGGAATAAAAAAGATTCAAACATGATGGACGGGCAGTCAACCGCGGGTAATTTTATTTTATCAATAGTGTTCATTGAGAAGAATATTATCACATGTTCAAAATTTGAATATTCCTTATTACTTTTCAGGGTCTAGAAAAAGCCTAAGATTAAGATCAGTCCCCCACGAACAGAAGACCCAACAAAGAGAGGAACAGAACGCTAGAATGGAATTTGATTCACCGGGGTATAGGAAGCCAAGACTTAATGTTATTAGGACTCGAACATCACCTAGGACATTGTATGACACAATCGATTCACTTAATCCTGAACAGGAAAAAACAGTTCAAAAAATGGGCCTTGATTCATTACTTAAGATGTCATTAGATGGAGTGCCTTCAAAAATGGGATTTTTTGTTGTGGATAGATTGGATACATCTAAAATGTGTCTAAGAGTTAATAATGGGGATATTCCAATAACAGTTGAATCGATCCATGATATCCTAAGATTACCTACCGGGGGAATAGACTTTCTAAAAGAAGATGATGTTGACAGTGAAGACAAGATAACAAGGCTTTGGAAAAAGCAGTTCAAGAAGACAAGAATGCGACCAACGGATGTCATGAATTTGATATTGCAGACAGATGACGCTGGTTTTAGGTTTAAACTGAATTTTCTTGTGCTCTTTGTTAATTTGATGGGTGAATGTAACAGTATGGGAACATGTAGCTTGACTTTTCTGTCGAAGATAAAAAGCGAAGACATGATTGCACAAATAGATTGGTGCAAATTCATATACGACAAAATAAAGACAAGCAAGCGATCATGGAACCGCGACAATGGATTGTGTTTCTATTCCGGACCACTGACCTACTTAATGGTAAAATTTCCCTTTTTCATTCATGAACTGAATTTTAATAACTTTGTCATCAACTAAATTAATGATCAAGGCCATGGAATCTGTAGCTTCTTTATGTTGATTCCACAATTAGCAAGCGAGTGGAGGTAGATCAAAACACACCAGCTCTATGGGTTTGGAATATTGGCTTGCTGAAGAAAAGGGAATCAACAGAGATAAAAAGAGGAGGGTTTGGGATACTCCCACTGAAGAATAAAGTTGTAAGGGACGGAAAGATTGGTATTAGCTCAACATTTGGTGACAAAGAAGATTGTCAAACGACAAACGAATGGACAACGAAAGAGGTAGTGAATACTTCCATATTCATGATTCCCATTATTTTTGAAATTGTTAAATATGTGAATCATGGTTCACTGGAGTATGTGTTACTTAAAACATATATGTTTCCCATTGTTGAATTGTGTTATAAAAATTGTAGGAGTATGTAACCTCAATCAAGGAAAAGCTGAATGGGATAACGAAGCTAAGAAAGGAAGCTGAAAATGAACTTGCAGTCGCGATGTCAAAGTTTGGATGCAATGAAGAATTCACAAGTGTAAAGGCAGAGATCGATATGATGTTTGGAAACCAAAAGCTGACAGCAGTGAGTACACCAATGAATACACCTTTGAAACCTGTGAAACAATATGTTCCAAGTCCCTGCACTGCTATTGTGTTAAGCCAGAACATAGTTGACCCATTCGACAAACTTTGGGAGAGTCCAACTTATGTTGTTGAGGTAACTGAATCACTGAGGGTTTCGGTGGAGAACTCGAAGATAAAAAAGTCTTTGGCAGATATAGCACCACAAGAATTAAGATTCGGGAAAAGCGCATCGGGTGAAGCAATCAGATCAGATCAAAGGAATGGGAAGGGGAAATTAATTGACAGCAAAGAAGGTTACGATGGACCGAGTTTCGATCTAGGAATTAGTCCGATAAAGGATGCAACTCCGGTTAGAATTATCCGACCATTAGATGATTCTCCTGTTCCAATTGCCAACAAAGAGAAGGCTAAATGCGTTGTACCTAAGAAGGAAGTTGATGAGCAGCAGCCTGATAATGAAGCTTTACGCGGGAGAGCAGCACGACGGACAGTAAGGCCTGGAGACCACTTGAAATCTCCCTACTATAACAGGGTTGTTGACTTCACTGTAACCGCTGAGGACAAGAGAGTGCACGAGTGGGCGTTGTCAATGTTCGGCTGCAAATTGTAAGCAATAAAATTTCCATATTTATCTTTTAAAATTCATTATTATTGCCTACATGGTTTTGACAATATGCAACTGTAATTACAGTGACAATTTGTTTAGTACAAGCGACTCGTCAAACATTTTCCGAACAGGACTGGAATCATTAGCGGCCGAGCACATGAATACATCGCCGAGCGTTGTGAATGGATGGGCGTCAATCCTGAATTATGAGGAGCGATACAGAAATCGAGATTCATTAAGGCGCCACTTCTTCACAATAGACATTATGGTATACATTACAAAAACTTTACTCATATCTTTAACGTATGAAAACAGTTAAACGTTCTTAAATGCATCATTAACTGATCAGGGTAACCCATTGTTACGAGTGACAAGCAATGACATGAATACCCAGTATGGTATTTTCAGAGAGAGACTATTCTTTGCATCCAAACGAAATGAAAGTGTGATTAACATGAAAGACAGTGACTTGGTAAGTTTTATTGAATGGAACAAAAATTTCGTAAAGCAATGTACGTTATAAACATATAATGAAACTCAATATATGTAGGTTTTCTTCCCAATGATGGATGGGTCATTCCACTATCTGGTTGTTTTTAATCTGAAAACACCATCTATCACAATCATTGACAACCGGAAGTGGAGGCCGGCACATGGAGAATTCTTATTGAGAAGATACGGTTACATTACTGATGTGTTGGTAATTAGTTTCTATAGTCAAGTGCATTACACAGTAGAAATAACATTAATTACTATTTAATAACAAATTTTATATTGTTGACAGCAAAGAATGGTGGTGAACCATCTAGTCACCGTAAACCATGGATCTGCAAACCTACTACAAGGGGTTAAACAAGAGAGGTTGGAAATGGAATGGCAAACTATTCACAACTCATACGACAGTGGTATCTTCACTATGAGACATATGGAAACTTTTATGGGAGACCTACGTGCTTGGAAAACGGGATTCGCAGATGAAGGTCAACAACAACAAACCCAACTAGATGACCTCAGAAAGAAGTACGTGTCGAAAATCACCATGCACAACCATAACTTGAAGAAAGATGCGATGAGTAAAGAGGTTGGAAGGTTCAGTTCAATGGATGCCGACATTAAAAGTCAAATGCTTCGGCAGGCAAGAGATAGCCGTTTTGAAAGAATAAATGTGTGACTGCGATAAGAAACGGAAGCTCCGTGTTTATCGGGTTGTTTTAGGTTAATCATCAACTCAGATTAGAACTTTTGCTTTCATGAATAATACTTCATGTATCTTGGTTTCCAAGGATTAGTTTTTTTAATTTTATAATTCTACTTGAATATTTGGTGTTTAAGTCTGAAGTTTAATTCTATTACAATAAAGTTGGAGAAATTGGTTTCGAACTAGATGATTAAGATTACATCTTGCCATTTTTTTTTAAAGTTGAGAGCTGTAATTATATAGACACAAATTCAACATCAAAACACGTTACATATTCACTACAACATATTATTTAAAAAAAACAAGTTTGTTCATATGGCTAACATGTCGCATCAAACTTACTCATTAATCAAACAGGAGCCTAATATGAATGAAAGCTCAAACAATGCATCCATGAATCAACACATTAAATTTACTCATTAATCCAAAAGGAGCCTAGTATGATTGAAAGTTCCATCAATGAATACATGAATCACCAAATTAATTTCTGCAAATTTGATTACGTAATATTTAAAAAATAGGATCACATCATATGACATTTGTTAATATAAAAACATGAACATGGTGAATTGTTATACCAAAATACCAAAATAACATCACTAAATAAACTTCATTTGAAACTGGATAGTGATCCCCTACTAGAACCCTTCCCTCACTTCCCACCCATATCCAAAAGGATACATAAAAAACATGATTACATCATATCCCATGTGTTATACTAGCATCCACATAGCTTCTTCATTACATCATCATCGACCAACACATGAACAGGTTCAAATAAAAATCATTCTATTATAAAAAAACCACCGTTTTCTAAAATCAATATTCATAATGGTTCCACAAACAAAAAAAAACCACACTGAATGAACTAAATAAAACAGAAAAAAATGTCACATAACGCGTAGTCGAAATCAACGTTCAGGACAATTACGAGAATCATGCCTTGCTAATTCACCGCATTTCCGACAAACCCTTTTCGGTTTCTTGGACTTCGAAATAGCCTTCTCACGATGACCAACGAGCCTCTTGCCCGTACCACAACCCTTATTACGAAGACCAGACGGTGGCAATATGTCAACAGTGTCGACCGGAGCAGATCCCATAAACTCTTGAATATTAGCTTTTTACGTTGACGGCTCGTAAGCTCAGGTGAATCAATGTCTATATCAGAATTCCATTTTCTCAACTGGCTAACAAAGGCTGCTGCAAGAGAATCTTTATCAGCCCTCAACTTCTCTACAATCACTTCAAAAAATGAATGCGCATCTCCCATAAGCTTCTCCACTTCAGCATCAGTTTCACCATACCGAACCCGAGCAGGTAGCCATTCCACGGGCACTAAATCACGTAACCAACGGCGTACCAAATATCTATCAGGAATACTGTCTGCTTTTTCATTCATCAAAACTTTAAGGGAATGTCGACAAAGAATCCCATTCCGTACAAAAAAATTGCATCCGCACTCAATCGTGCCAAGCACCCTGTCACGAACCACCTATTTATCGAGAAAAAAAACCATTGAAACATAATAAATAAAATAAAGTTTCATATTATCAGATAATGTATCGCTATCTTAAATTAGAATTAGGATATTTACCGTGAATTTGTTTTTCACTTCCCCCGCTTTATTTTCTTGGGATATTGTAAATACCCTATTGCCACCAACCTCACAAGACCCGTCCCAAACACAAGAAAACATAGCCTTACTAAGCTCATTTTGAAACTCGAAAAAGATTGTGCGCGAATATACCAACGAAGCGTGCTCCTCGAGCCTACTAGGAGTAACCATTCGAGGAACTGTGGATTTATCCTTAACTTCATCGGCAGCATGTTTTTTTCTCTGTGTTTCAATTGCATTATCAAAGGAATGCAGAAACAACATAAGGTCACGATGATATGCATGGAAAACATTAAAAATGGCATTGATACTCTCTGATCTGGACGTGGTTTTCATCAATCCAGACATTGGAAAATCCTTGAAGTAAGCCGGGATCCACGAGCCCCTAATATCAAACATCTCTTCAAACCATGAATCACCAACCAAGTTGTACCGATGCATCAACTCATTCCATTTCACCTCAAATACACTAGGGTCTAAATTAACATTCCATACTAGCTTATTCAAATCAGTCTTGAATGATGTCTTGTGTTTCAAAAAGACGCTAATCTACAACAGATAAAACAAAAATATTGATGAATACAATATCATTATATAAAATAAGTGATTTTTTATAATAATATGTGTACCTTGCCATCGACCTTTTCCATTATATGCCACATACAAAGACGATGCTTACTTTCCGGCAACACATCGGGAATTGCCTGCTTCATAGCAGCACATTGATCAGTGATTACAAACTTAGGTTGTCTACCATGAGCCTTCAAAAAATCCTTCAAAATCCATTTGTAGTGGTCGACGGTTTCACCAAATATCAGCCCGACTCCAACAACAACTGATTTTTTATGGTTGTCAACTGCAACAAATGGTACAAAACTCATAGCGTGCCTGCGATATTAAATTATAAACGGTAAGAATATGTGATTTCACATAATGAATATGAGATATTAAATTATAAACTGAAAAAATATGTGATTTTACATAATGAATATGAAGTAATGGAAAAACGATTACATACTTGTTAGTTCGAAAAGTAGCATCAAACGAGATAACATCATCAAACTCTTTATAATTCAAACGAGCAGTCTCGTCTGCCCAAAAAATTCCTTGCAACTCTTTATCATCTACCTTATACTCATAAAAGTAGTCCGGACATATCTCTTGCCTACTGGCCATAGTATTTATTAACATTTGGGCGTCCTTATTCCCAACAAATGTATTCATATCTCGCCTATAATTTTGATAATCTCTAACAGTGCCACCTGATTTACGTACACCACCATTCAACGCATTCCGAAACCTATGTCCCTTTGTAACACCTACCTTTTGGCTACATGAATGAAAAACATTCTTCTGTTCAGCATAACTAAGTTGCCTATTAGAACGAGAAAATCTCATCTCGTCTTCATTTAACAAAATGTGATTATGATGTTCCACAAATTTATATACCTCATATCTATTTCTATCCTTAACAAACCGAACTTTAAAACATGCTTTGCAACCGGTCCTTTTAAGATTCGTATTACGCCTCTTACGCTTCCCAGGCCCAAACTCTAACGAATCAAAAGTTCTCGGAGTAGGAATTCCCTGTTTGCTACAAACATAATACCTATTTGTAATTACACCTTTATTATTTATTTTTTTGATCGACAACCGTACATCAAACCCATCTTGCTCAGCGTATTTCCGGTAAAACGATTCTGCTAATTGATGAGTCGGGAAATAATCGCCAATTTTCGGGGTAAGCTCCACGGATACATTAGGTATCCATGATTTCTTGGTGTCATCGTGTTCTTCATGATGGTCAAAATTACCACCTGAAACAGAAAAGACGTAATCATATGTCTGTAACAATCCAAATTACGGTTAATACACATAATATCAATCAAAAATTTATTACGACGTAAAAATATAAAAGACCCAAACACATTATAAAAACTAATATGAAAAATACTAGCAAACAAGTATGAAAAATATCAATCGAAAAATTATTACGACGTAAAAATTTCAATCCAAGTACGGTCGTGATAACCATACACGAACAGAAAAATACTAGCAAACAACCGGAAACACATTACACATGGACAAAGATGAATTGAATACATTAATAAAAAATAAAAAATACCATCGACGTCGCAATCATCTCCTTCTATATCATCTTGTTCCTCTTGACGCCCTGAAATATTAGAATCCGATGAAGCACCGGTTAGTCCATCTACATTTGAATCTTCTTCGGCCTGAAAACCCGATGATGACCCGACAACGTCTTTAACATATATCTCATTCATCGAGTAGGTATCGTCCATAATGAAACCACTATTTCCAATTAAACGATGAAGTAAAAAAGAGAAATTTTTATACGATGAATAGCACTACTGCAAAAAGAGATGATGATATGAAGATGGTGATGAGATGTAGATTATGGAAGGAGATAACCACAAAAAAAAAAAAAAAATCTTCCAGATAATTAATAAAAATCGTCCAGTCCATATTTTGTGAATAAAACATACTAATCCCTAATTACGTGGAGTTTGCAATGGATATTAATAAAATAATAATATATCATAATTATAAATAGACCAATATACCCTTCAAATTAATTATGAAATTGGAATTTTTTTTTGTTTAAATCTATAAAATGATTGGCTAGGATTGGTTTCCATAGTTTACACAAAATGATTGGTTTCCAAATGAAACGCATCCTATATATATATATATATATATATATATATATATATATATATTAAAAAACAAACAAGAGATAATGATGTGGCTTAATGAGATTTGAGTATTCCTCAAAATTTGAAATGTGGTTGAGTTTCATCATCCCACATTGGTGAGAAGATGAAAGTTTTGAAGTAGGAAGTAACTATAAGAAAGGAGGGATAGATGTTTTTGTGTCAACTCATATGGTTGGCTCAATTTAGTCTACTCTATTTTTGTATCATCCCACATTGTTGAGAAGATGCAAGTTTTAAAGTTTGAAGTCTTTATCCTTATATATATTATAGGAACAACCAAGAGAATGATTTGGCACCATGAGATTTGAGTAATCTTCAAATCTTGAAATGTGGTTGAGTTTCATCATCCCACATTGGTTGAAATATACGCAAATTAATCACTTAAGGTAATTGGTTTGTTCTCATTAATTGTTTACCAAGAAATTATTTTTTATATTTTAACTCGATCAAGTACTCCTTAAAAATATACCACTACCGCACATCGCGCGGGTCACACACTTGTTTTGTTAAAGCCAATAGGTAAGTTCCCTCATTTGCTAAACATGTGTGAGGCATTTTGATCATTTTACAAAAACGTTTAAAATTTATTTTTTATACAAATGTTTAAAGCTTATATACATAGGTTTAAAGCATTTTAGAAAAATAAAACAAAATCCAACCCCGTTACACTTTCATCATCCCTTACATTCTCCGACAAATTGCCCCATCTCCATCCCCTTTACCACTAGGGGTGGCAAAGGGCCAGGTTGGGTTGGGTTTGAGTTTAACCCATTTATTAATTGGGTTAAAATTTTCAACCCAACACAACCTGTTTAATTAAATGGGTTGGGATTTTCAACTCAACCCAACCTGTTGCTTAAATAGGTTGGTAGCGTGTTGATCTGTTTATGATTATCTTAACCCAACCTGTTAAATAAATGGGTTGAATCTGGGTTGACTCGTTTAATTTTAAAATTCTAAATGTAATAAAAATGATTAAACTACTTATTTTCATGATAACTACACAACCACAAAGTCAAATAAATTGTTCGAAGTTTCAATAAAACACAACCATAAAATAAAATAAATAGTTTAAAGTTTGCCACAACCACAAAGTCAAATAAATCATAGTTTCAAAAAAGTTTCTAAATAACTCGACTTTCACTTTCATCGACTCCAATTTAACTCTCGGTATTACTTTCCTCTCGATTTTCTATCTTCTTTGTCATGATTGCTCCACATAGCGCCTCAAGTTATGATTCCATTTGTGCTATAGAAATAAATAAAGTAACCAACTTAGTTATAGCAAATAAATAGTTTTATATGATAATATGAAATATACAAATAATAAGTTAGAACAAACCTTCTCCATATAACCAAGCTCTTAGACAAATAATAGCCTCAATTGTGGAAGACATCAATTAACTTCTATAAGCATCAAGAACCCTACCGCCAATGCCGAAAGCAAATTCATATGCCACTGTTGATATTGGGATAACTAAGATTTCCCTAGCCATCCGAGCAAGAGTTGGATACCGAATCTTCGGTGTCTGTCGGACCGTCGGAGGATCCGTGGATGGGCGTCAGATGCCTGCTGGAATGGGAAGCCCGTCGGATCGTCAGAGGAGAGGAGGCAATTTTGTATGGAATCGCCGACTAGGGTTTTCAATGTGTGGAGGATTGGAGGCGACGTGAGAGACAGGTCAATCTGATTTAGAAATTAAATTTAGCCATTTAGGAAGCATTTGTATTTTTGTTTTTCTAATAATTTTTTAATCTTTAAACATATATTAAATTATTAATTGTAATTAAATAATAATTAATAATTAATAATAAAATATTATGTAGTATTATAAATGGGTTGAAAATAGGTTGAAAACAAGTAGTAAATTGGTCGAAATCAGGTTGTAAATGGGTCGAAATCAGGTTGAAAACAGGTCGAAAATTTCAACACAACCTAACTCATTTACATAAATGGGTTAGGCGAGTTGACCCATTTAACTTAAATGAGTTGAAAATCTCAACCCAACCTGCTAATTTTGGGTTGGGTTAGTGGTTTGGGTCACTTTTTTCCATCCCTATTCACCACATATCTGCCCCTAAAAGCTTTCTTCTCCATTTCAAAGCAAATAAACGCAAACACATATGATAATGGTTTCTTCAAAATTTTAAACCCCTAAATCATTTTTTTCCTGGTTTTCTTCAACTCTTTAAACCCCCAAAAACTTGTCCTTTTTCACTAACACTAACACAACTCGTGTACTGATATTCAAATTGGTTCCAAACCAAGGGAGGAAATATCAAGCAATATAATTTTGATTATATCCCTAACTCAAGGGAGAAAACAACAACATTGCCAGTAAACGTGTAACACCTATGTTGTTGTGATTAATTGTTCAAGGGTGTAGACTTGTTTTAACGAGTCATTTGGTGTTTATCCTTGATGCATATAACATGTAAATACAGGGGTATGGTCGAGTTGTGGTGAAGGAAAGTTGTAATGAAAGCCATTTGTGAAGTTACGGGACCTCCCATGCAAGTTTGGTTGCTCAAGAAGTCAAAAAACACTTTAAAAACACAAAACAGGGAGCCAAGTGGGTCGCCTCCCAATTCGCCTAAGGCTCTAGAGAGATTTTTGTGTTGGGACTACTTTCCAAGATGATACTCCAAGATCACTCTAAATCTTAGAGAGAGAAAGTAGAGAGAGAGAGAGTTATGCGCCAAAGTCTGTGTATTCAAAATATGCAGTAAGAGTTATACAACACAAGGCCACAAGAGACTTAAATACCCTTGGCCAATACAAGATATAAAAGCTCTAAGAACACAGTATTAGACCAAGTCAATAAATACAATGATTACTATAAAATCTGACTTAACAATCTCCTCCTTAGTAATCATTGGCGCTCCGGTCTTCAAAGTAAGCTGTTATATCCATCTTCGAACTCTAATCATACCTGCTAAGCGTCTTAGCGAAGCTTCTTGACAAAAAGAAATTCTTCTCAGCATCTTTCAGTCTGTTTTGCCTTTGCTTCCTTGACAAGACTGGACTGTTTGTAATAAGCTTGGTGGAACAATCGGTTCATTAACTTGTGCTCTAGAAGACACACCTCTTTCAAATGTACTCGAAGAAGCTATGGTGGTCGGAGCTTAAACAACAAAAGAACTAGTATGGCTGAGAAAATAGAATCTTGAGCAGACAACTTAACTTCTCGAATTTTAAACAGATAAACTTTGAACTCTTTGTCTCTTTAACTTCTTCCCCTCATGACCTTGATGATCTGGATCAACTTGGTCATGCGAATGTTGGAGACGAGACATCTTCAGATCTGCAAAATTCAGAATAAAGGAGAAAGGGAAGATTTTGCGCTACATGTTGATGGCGCAAACTTAGTTTTGCGCTATTTGCGCTACGTGAAGGAGGCGCAAAGTTGAGTTTTGCGCTACCAACTATTGGCGCAAATCTGACTTGAAATCAGAAATGAATCACCTGTTGAGCTCTTTTACTCCCCCTACACAAATGCACTAAATATGACAATTCAAGTTAGCATTCGTATAGAAAATCAGGTACTCCCCCTCGAAATGAGATATGATTTTTCAGAATATTCTCCTTATTCACTCCCCCTCGAAGATTGCACAGACCCATTGACACATATATGAGAACACAATTATCGAAACATCAATGTAGAAAGAAAAATATACTGAATATGTATTTGGAAACAACTAAATATATAAAATTTTAAACACTCTACAAATTAAATTATACTCAATAAAATATACAGATTAATCAATCAATTGAAATCAAGTGTATGTTTTTTGGATACAGATACAAGTTTCATTGCATATCAAGTTAAGACATGTTCAGTTTCAAAAACTTTCATCAATCTATTCAGTGTGCTAGCATGCGAACTTCGATTAGCTTCAAGAAAATGCAATTCTAAAAATATAATAGAGAACTTTGCCTTTACTCACACTAATTTGTCAAGAATTAAGACTTTCACAAATTTACAGGTTTATCGCAACTCAAACATATCACCAAGTATCATGAGATGTGTGCTCATTGGCATCTTTTAGCATTGTGCACATTGGCATCTTCACATGAGTGTGCTCTTTGGCATCTTTTAAGCTTGTGCACATTGGCATCTTTTAATCAAAAAGTTTTGTAAGTAAAGAACATGTCGTAAACATAACTTTCTATCTGATCCTATTGCAGGATTTGGGTCAGCCGCTCCCAGACCAGTTGGCCTTAGGGGACTAGGTGTCAAGCACCCTTTGGAACTTACTCTCCCAGACCAGAAAGGCTACATCGACATATCCTAAACCCATTCATACCAGTAGAACATGACTTTCGATCTGATTCTATAGAAGGATTTGGGTTCGATCACTCCCAGACCAATTGATCTTAGGGGACCAGATGACAAGCATCCCACGGAACTTACTTTCCCAAACCAGAAAGGTCACAGGTACAAACTTTTAAACTTAAAGATTTCTGTATTTTATATAAGTAAAATTTCATCTCAATCACTCAGATTTACATCTAAGTGCTTAGCCCATATTTTCACTACGATCCATAATTCTAACTTTTTAGGTTTTCTAAGCATTGTAAACTATAAATATTCCGAATAACACAACTTTAAAGCAATATCAAAAGTTTCAAACATGTTGCTAACCTTTCGATTTTGTAAGACTTAAAATTTGAACATATAAAACTTAGATATAAACAAAGCAACTTGAAAACTTATCCTAGACATACATTTTATTCAAAAGAAAGAAACATTGTAAAACTTTTACTTTATAGAATAAAATTTGTACAAGTTTAAACTTTTAAATTCAACATGACAATTTTTGAAAGCAAGTTAATATTTAGTTGGAACAAAATATAATTCAATAATACTTTCTTCCACATGATGCTTTATGAAGTATTACCTCATATCAACGTTTTGGGTCTGGTTGCTCAGATTCTTAAAAAAAACTAGAGATAACTGGAACAACATCACAGTCAGAGATAAATGCAGCGGAATAAAGTAGATGCACTCACAGTTTCTCATTTGTCCAGAAGCTAAATGCATTGAAGAACGAGTCCTAAACTGATATGTTTAGAAGTCGAAGTCCATTAAAGTACGGGTTCTAAGCTAATTTACTTAGAAGCCTTCGTTCGCTTACTCCCCCTTGACAATAGGTGCCTGCAACTCAGAATTAATCTTTGATTTTGGTACCCACTTGTATTTGGGTCCATGTTTGTTAGTTGCAGTTCTAATGGGAGTAAATTTTTTAGATTTGACATAGAAGACACGAGAAAAATAATCAGATGAATGAACATAATCATCAGTAGAGGACGAAACATAATCATCTGAACTTGAACCAGAGGAGGAATAGGAGACATCTTTTGCAATTTGAATCATTTGCTTTATTGAATATTTGAAAATTTTATTACAAGTAGCAAATGAATCATTCTACTGTTAGCGCACAGATCTATTGGATTCAAGATCATCCAATCTGAAGTTTGCAATCTGAAGCTAAAGCTGGAAAGTCGACTCTTAATATTAGTCTAAAGTTAGTTTGTAATAAATCGTCAAAGTTAGTTTATTGTATTTTATGTTTATTCTAAATATCTTATAAATAGATATTTATTAGATATTAGTTTAGATATTATTAGTTTTAGATATTATGTTGTTTTGTTTAAGTTAGGTGAGATATTAGAATATCTAATACATCTAGACAATCTGATCAACCAAGAACACTATTCACAGAGAGCTTATCAGAGAAGAAATCAACCTTGTAATCCGCGTTTGTTAATCAAACAGGTTGGTAAATCATATAGGTGTTTATATTGATAAGAACTTGATAATATTGTGGACCGACAATTGGTATCAAAGCCTAAAACAGATTCAAATCAAGTTTTATAATCATCGACTCTGTGTTCTTCCTTTCAAAATCATTTTTGAGTTTTAGTGTGTTTTTGGAGTTGAAATCGATCAGGTCTTGATCGATTAGTGTGCTAGATCATTTGGGTAGTGTTTAATTTCTGAATTGCATTTCTATCGATTCCAATTTTGTGATTTTAGTGTCAAACTGTTCATGAGTCGAAACTCACTGTTCCATCGGTCATTTCTTCAAAAAGTGATTATTCTTTAGATCAAAGGCTTGTAATCTGTTCTAGAAGTGTTAGTGGTTGATTTGTCAAAGTTGGGACTGCTAAATCGAAGTCTAGATAGGTTTAACTGTCAAAACAGTCGTTTTTTTCGAAGTTACAGGGACGAACTCGCGCAAAGTTCAAGTTTGCGCCAGTTCATAGCAAGGTTTGCGTTAGAAGTACTTCAAAGTTCCTCATGCAAAGTTACTTTTGCGCTATCAGTTACTCGCACAAAGTTCAGGTTTGCGCCATCACCATCTCGTGCAAATCTCTATCGTCAAAAAGTCTGCGCCATCAACTTATCACGCAAAGTTCAAGTTTGCGCCACTAACGTCTAGCGCAAAACTCCATCTTCCAGACTAACTAAAGTTTGCGCTACCTTCACTTCGCGCAAAGTTCTGTTTTGTGCGACCTTCATCTCACGCAAAACTCTTTTGCGCCAGCGTCTTCTAGCGCAAAGTGTTACTTCGCACCACCTACACCTCGCACAAAACTCT